>JAMQGT020013694.1:0-93403 GCA_024447675.2 Pterophyllum scalare
GCATGTTTATAATACATTTTAAAGCACAATAAGTCATTACAAACCAGAGTCGTTCTCAAATGATATTCTTGTGAGCCACTGAGTTCTTTAATCTGTGTTTATACCTCTACAAGGTCACACACAGAGACATTTGCTTCAGCAGAGGGAGATGACTGCACCCTGCTTAGAGAATGCTTTTAAAGCAATTTAATAAATAATAAAACAAATATTTATTATCACATTTTCATCAACTAGTTTTTATTTGCTAAATAATCAATCCAGTCATTACAGATTCAAACCTTTTTTCTTTTTCCTAGGAATCAGTCATCCAGTCTTCACTGAAAGAGAGAAATTAGAAGTCTGTCCCTCTGATTTCCCCAAACATTTTCCATCATTAAAGATACAGGATTCGTTTATGTATTTATGTGTTTTCTGCTAATTTTGACACTCTAAAGAATTGAACTGCTATTGTTAAATATTGTTTAGACTGAGTTTAACAGCACAAGTCACATCTATGTTATTCTGCTCTAACAACCCCACAACACCTATTAAAGCAGAATAAGGACCCTTTTGGGCTGATTGTTTTATTGACATAACAACCTGAACTAACTCAGGCACCGTCCTGTTCTCCTGGAAAACTGAGGACACAGTCTGTGTCCCCCAACGTTGGCTCTTTCAGCCTCCTCTTGTCTTAAACCAGGTTCTGTTATCTCTGGCCTGTCAGACTGGCGTGTTCCCACCCCAATAGGGCAGACCTTCAGACATGTTCTTCCTGGTAAAAAACACATTCTCCTTATAACAGCACACCAGGAGCAGTTACAGGTGGCATAAATAGTCCAGTTGTATAAAGTTCTGATTTGTCCTACTGTCTACAGTTTAAAAAATGATTCTTGAACTGCAGGCCTTTGGGGTCAATATTTAAAAACAACCTGTGGTCTGATCAGGTCTAACTATTCAACATTACTTTATTTATTTATTTTAGCCACTAAATGTAAAAGACTATCAATTCAAAGACTATAACTATAAAATCTCCACACTACAAATTGCGAAGACACATATTTAACAGCAGAAGTGTATGTTTGAAAGATCTATTATTTAGTGTTTTCTTATTACAGGTCTCTTGATTAGTTTAATTCAGTCTAAAGTTATATTTATTTATTTACTAAAAGTGAATCTGTTTTTATGCTCCTGAAAAATTAGTTGCAGCAGTTGTTTATCAGCAATACATCATTCAAAATTTAGTTATGTTTATGTGTAACCATGTTTTCATTGTGTATGTATTGTACAATTCACAGACATTCATCTAGCTAGTTGCATTTCTATTTTTTCTTCTATGAAATGAATGGAAAAACACATGCTGAGCACATACAAGTCTATGATCTTATAATCCTGGAATTTAAAACTGCATTGGGCTATGACAATGTAAAGAAATAAAAACAAAAAAGAGACAAAAGATACAAGCAAACATAAAGGAAAACAAGCATATATAAACTGGGTTACCAAGATCCAACAATACATTGCCTATGGCATTTCAACAGAAAGTTTTTAGAAATTAGACAGTTTTGATCTGTCCTTTATTTTTTGCTTAATTGGTAAAATTATAAAGTTTAGAGTAACTCCCTCCTTTTGTTTCCAGAAACATCCAGTAAGTCAGATTTAAGACTTTACTGGCCAGATCTGGCCCCCAGTTATGCTGAACTGTTTTGTTATCTTACACCTCCATGTTGTGTCTCCACGCCTGTGTTCAAGGATCATGGGAAGAATCTGATCATTTCACACGACTGGAGCAACTTTGGCTGTTTGGTTTGACAACAGCAATTATAGAGAGAAAATATATGGTTAAAATTACAGATATTATTGTTGTTCCTGTTGTTAACAACAACAGAAAAACTAACTGGACTTAATTCTGTCTTCCATCATATACAAACAGTCTGATTTGTGTTTAAGGCTGACACAGTTTTAGTGTCAGTGACAGAAACCTTCATTATTTTACTTTGGGACTTTATTGATTTTGCATTCTGTGTATCTTTATTGGTCTGATTCTGAATATAACACCATGTAGTGCAGACAGTCAAAATCAAAGTCAGTGAGTCTGAAATGTTGTGGTCATTTTCTCGGGTCAGAGGTCACACTCACACTTCCCCTCCTTTGTCGACCTTTAGCACAGAGCTCACAGCATCATTGTTATCTGTGGTCGTCTAACTGAAATCAGCACGTGTCCCTCCTCAGACCTCATGTTAAGAAAAAGCAGTGATTAATATTATAAGAAACCAGAGCAGATCATTCCTGTGGCCCCAGATGGTAAATGATCAAAACAGGTTATGAGTCAGACTGCTGACAATGTTCAGGCTGGAACTGAAACATTGACAATCAGTTATTCTTCCTGCAGTTCCTTGACCTTTGACCACTAATGTGTTCTGTTCTTCACTGAGACCTGTGACTGGTCGCACCTGTTGTTATCGACCCCCACGTCGGAGAGGTCTCCTGTTGTTGACCCTCCCCCTGGGCTCAGGCTTGTACACAAAGGTCAGGGGTCGAGGAAGTTGCAGTTTACCTGTTTGCCTGAAGTTGGGCCTTCTTCTTGAGCGTCATGTGGAACCAGGAGCCTTTTCTTGGGTGTTTGGAGCTGATCAGTTTGTTCAGGAGATCTTGCCATGAACTTGAATCACCTCGTACAGCACCCGAGTTTCTTTATTGGTAACTGATCAGAGTCCAGTCTCCTGCAGCCCCACTGGTGTTCAGGCTCCTGTTAGGATGAAACTGAGAAATCCTTATTAGTTAGATCTTTACTTTTCTCCTAGTCCATATCCCTCCTTTGGAGACAAAAACCTTGTTTATGTCTCAATAATTTACCTTAATTTAGTTTATTTATCTAAAGGGCATACTGATTTTTTTATTATTAGCTTTAGGATTTTTTTTAATGTTTAATTTAATATCAATTTTTTCTTTATTCAAAATTCAAATGGTCACTGCTTTTCTTTTTTTTTTTTCTTAGCTTTGAACAGATAACAAATCTACTGAATAAAGAAATATTAATGCACATAATAAATTTTTTTCTATGTCCATCTATGGTTGGCTTATCTCTCATACGTATCAGGAGCGAAACCTTCCTCCTGAGAACCTTTTGACCCTCACACCCTAATCATCAACCATCTATACCAAAAATAAACAAAACAAAGCAAAAAGCAACAACTTATAGCACTCATAACTCATTTGTCTCCCATTTACACACGCAAATTCTGTCTGCCTCACACAAACTTAGATTCACATCACACACACACACACACAGCAATGCTGTGACACACAAACATAATGCAATGCTCAGAGAGACACACTCACGCACACACACACTCCAGCTGTTAAACATTACAACCATTTTTCCTTTTTCTCCCTCTCTGTGTCCTCTCTGAGCCACACACACAGACACATACACACACAGATAGTAACAGACACATGTTCCCATTTCCTATGTGAGCCGACTTGTTCACACACACACACACAGCTATGTCTCACTCATGCAAACTCCACTCAGATACAGTTGCACACACACAGCATCCTAGCACTCAAAGGCCTTCTCATCCATACTTTCAGTTGCAACTTTTATTACTAAAAAATTTACACCAATTCATTAGTCTCTATTCTCTTTATTTAACCCTTTTATAGCAATTTTTACTACCAATGTATACCATGAAAGATGAAAAATATTGATTATATTCAATTATCTAAAAACAGCCAAGAGTCTATTAACAAGTACGTTATATTTAAAACATTAACTGATTACTATGCCACCAGCGAGGCCTGTCCAAAACATAAGCTTGTAATGGTCGATCAGCAGTTACCAAACGGCACTGCTTCCTGGCATGATTAAATAGTATTATTTAAGTCTTTAACTGATAACTATGCCACCAGCTAGGCCTGTCCAAAACATAAGCTTGTAATGGTCGATCAGCAGTTATTAAAGCACTTAAATAAACAATACTCTAGGCTTTGCTGTACACATCCCTACTCGTCACCTTTCATGTACGCATTACAGAAGGTTATTCTTATTCAGCAGAAAAGTTTCCAACCACACACTTCTTGGTTTCAATACTCAATAAATGTAATCAATAGCCCAATGCTGTAGTGCAGTTTCACGTTACCAGTGTCTCTCACACTTCTTTTTCACTCTTATCACTTCACTTATTGTTCCTTTATTCATCACTTTTAATCTTTACTGTCGACCTCTTTTTTTTTCGCCAATCAGAAGCCAGTCCAGCATTATCTATCTGTTGCTCTCTGTCTAGTGTATTATTTAATTGTTTATTATTTGGTCGAATCACTGTTTATTAATTAACTTACTGGGGTTTACTTTTAAACATTTGTCCTTTATTCACTGAGTAAAAAATAATCCCTAACACCTGGAAGAGGTTGTTTAAACAGATGCTCCCTCCCAGCACCCTCCCATATTGTGATCTGTGTGAACTGATACACCTCGCGACCACGCGCTGATGAACATTTTCCATCTCTATCAGGACTGTTTAGTCAAGAGAGAGCAGGGTCAGCTCGATAGTAACCCTGCATTTACTAGTCACCACCTACTTCCCGCCCCTCCCCTATTGTTTTTCCATCTTTTCAATGGCAGCGCCTCCAGAGGGCAGCATGGCCGCAGTTCACCTATCTCCCCATGTTTGCTTGTTTGTCTTCTTGAATGGGTGTTCTGTTAACTGTATTTTCCCCATTGCAGGACTAATAAAGGCATCATTCATTCATTCAACAGGACACACTAAAACAGAGATAGCTGATGAAGGAGCTCAGGCAAGAGGTGAAGTTGGAAAAAGCGCAGGAGCAGCCATTCAACCCACTGCCCACCAAGTTCAGCCTCAAACCATCGAGATGATCTTGCAGGACATTCAAGCTGGCAAGTTCCAACTGTGCAGGGTTGTGGTAGATGGTGAAACTCTTCCTAGAGTCAAGAAAAATGCCCACAAACTAACCCTGGATTTCATCCGAACAAGGCCTCAATCAGCTTCAGAGTGCTGCCTCCCCCTCTTCCCCCGCAGCAGCAGTCCCTCCATGACTGTCTGATGGCTGAGATCAAGCAGAAGGGGCAGTTCCGAACTGTGCCACTGCCTTAGACCTTTATGTTCCCCTTTTGACATGGGTACATTATTCAAAGTCTAATTCTAATAAGAATAATTCAAATAAGTTGTGTCAAGTGTATATATATATATATATATATATATATATATATATATATATATATATATATGTATATGTGTATGTATATATATATATATATATATATATATATATATATATATATATATATATATATATGTATGTATATGTGTATGTATATATATATATATATATATATATATATATATATATATATATATATATATATATATATATATATACATACATATATACACATACATATACATATATACATATATATACATACATACATATATATATATATATATATATATATATATATATACACATATATATATATATATACATATATATATATATATATACACATATATATATATACATATATATATATACATATATACATATACACATATACATATATATATATATATATATATATATATATATATATATATATATATATATATATATATATATATATATATATATATATACACTTGACACCAGAAGCGAGAGCCCATAAGGCATACTTCCAGTAAGTGTCCCCAGGCTAGACCCCCCCCCCATGCTAACTAAGCCGTTATTAAGATGTTATTTTAAAAAAATATATAATTTAATATGTATTGAGGGAAAATTGCTGCATTCTGGCCATTCAAATTCATTTTGCGGATAAAAAAATGTTTTTATTCTGTTCGGCTTGCCACTCAGACTGTATTTTCTATTTTGGCCCGACCTATATGACTGAGTTTGACACCCCTGAGATAGAGGATTTTCCAATGTTCTGAAAATGAAGAGAAAACAAGCTGCACTTTTTGAATGTTTTTATAAACCAGCTGCCCCTGAAGTCACAGAGGCAGTTTTTGAAGAGTCTGCCAGTTTGATAGACACATTGCAGTGGTTCTACCTGTTTTTTGTGCAGTACTTCTGTACTTACTACTTACTACTTACACATGTTTTGCTTTTATACTGTTTTATAAATTCTACATGTTTTTAATACAAATATTGTACATTTTTCAAATGTAAGCATCAGAAATTTTGTTTCTAAGCCCAGTATACCCACTACAAAAATGTAGACTACACCACTGTTTCAAAATGTCCACTAGAAGTCTCTGTATACAACACAGTGGCATCCACAGCAGTGTTTCACACAAACACCACAACCAGCAGCACTTCTAGAGCCAGATAGCCCATGGCTCAACTAGGAAAGCTGTAGCAATGGTTAGCTTTGACCCTACTGTATTTGTGAACATCATATTTAATGTTTTATTGTCATTTATTATCTCAATGCATCCTCTGCTCTGCTGTCTGTGACCAAGATGTGCTCCTCCACACACCTAGTCTGTGCAGTTGAAGTGGCATGAAAATTTTTCAAGGTGAGGACAGATGTGTTTCTTACAAAGACTGCAATAAAACCTCACTGATCAAAAGATGACATTTTAGCAATATATCTTTTAAACAAGCATAAACATCAGTGTTTGCCTTTCATAAGAAATGGAGGCGCATTTTTATTAAACTGAAAAATGGTTACATGACAAACTGAAGCTGATCACAGCACATGGTGCTTAGATTAAGAAAGGGATTTTTTTTATATAATACTAAAACCTGTTCATACATTGATACGTTAGTATTCTTTTCCTTTCGTAGCATTCATTTATCTGTTTATTTTATTTCATCATACAGATTTGTTTCCTGTGATGGCAAAATCAGATGAGTTAACATTATTTTTAATCTATTTCTTTGGTTTAGTCTAAGAGACCCAACTGTCATGGCAAGCTGTGTGACAGGCAACATTGGACCCAGAATGCAGGACTCATCAGGCAAAACTGAACTTGAATGTGGCTTTTTGAGAGAATAGGACAAGAAATGGTAAACACAACTACACTGGGGCTGGACAGGTGCCAGAACTAAAACTGGGGGGGGGGTCTAAGTAACTATGATGAATGACTGAGGGAATGACACTCGACATAGTGCAGTGGCTTTAAATTGTATTCAGATGGCTCATGTTTCTAAAATCAGACACATGTTCTTCCTAATATTGATCCAAACATTTAATATTTGCTGCTGATTCCTGCTGAAGCTCCTGGAGGCAAAGAATGGTATTATGGAGAGCGTTAGCATCGAGGGACCACTTTTTGTTTTATGTTGATAGATTAAAGTGGTAAACTACTCTGGGTTGTTGTTAATCTTTAAACTTAATAAGAAATGAGTCCGTGCTTGTCTGTGTGTGTATGTTTGTTCTTTCCCCCTAAGCTTTCACAAAGTTTTCCATCCCACTTGTGGGTGAAGGCTTCAGGGTTTGTGATGAGACAGAAACTGAGGTGGATGCGGGTGTCTTTTCAGTTCAAAATTATGCAGGATCAGGTGACCCTAAACCACTCCTTAGTTATGCTGCTATTGGCCTAGGCAGCTGGGGGGTTCCCATAATGCACCATTTATTCTTATTCAATTTTTTTTTAAACCTTTATTTTACCAGGTAAAAAATGTTTGAGAACTAGTTCTCATTTACAAACACGACCTGGCCAAGAGGCCCCAATCAAATCAAGTCCACTTCTTTCTTCACTCTGTTTTTAATTTTTATTAATCAGTTATTAATTTCTCTACCACAGCATGTCTTTTGTCCTGTTTCCCTCCCCTCAGCCCCAACCGGTCACGGCAGATGACTGCCCCTCTCTGAGCCTGGTTCTGCTGGAATTTTCTTCCTGTTAAAAGGGAGTTTTTCCTTGCCAGTGTCACCAAGTGCTTGCCCATGGGTGTCATTTTGATTGTTGGGTTTTCTCTGTATTATTGTAGGGTCTTTACTTACAATACAAAGCACCTTAAGGCGACTGTTTATTGTGATTTGGCACTATACAAATAAAACTGAACTTAATTACCCTGTCTCTCCTTCTATGGCAGCTGGGACACTTCGGTGGTGGTGATGATGGTAAAGCAATATTAACCAAAGATGAATTACTAAGGAGACTCAACACATTCTCACAGGATTACTGGCTGACATTCACAAACTGGTATACACTTCCTGGCCAAAAAAAGAAAAAAAAAGTCGCCACCTGGATTTAACTAAGCAAATAGATAAGAGCATCCTAGTGGATAATTACTGCATGGGCGATTATCTTTCAGCTGGCAACAAGTTATTTAAACCCAACTGGTACAATGAGTTGCTTCTCATTTCTTAAACAACCATGTCGAAAGACACATTGCATGGTCATGGAAAAGATGTCAGTCTGTTTGAGATGGGTCAAATTATTGGCATGCATCAAGCAGAGAAAACATCTAAGGAGATTGCAGAAACTACTAAAATTGGGTTAAGAACTGTCCAGCGCATTATTAAGAACTGGAAGGACAGTGGGGACCCATCGTCTTTGAGGAAGTAATGTGGCCGGAAAAGATCCTGAATTATCGTGATCTGCGATCACGTAAAGTTTTGGTGAAATCAAACCGAAGAAAAACAACAGTACCACACACAATGCAAAGGGAATTCAAGGGGTTGGGACTGAACAGCTGAATAGCCTTAAGAAAACCACTAATCAGTGAGCCTAACCGGAAAAAAAAGGCTTCAGTTTGCTGGGGAGCATGAAGATTGGACTCTGGAGCAGTGGAAGAAGGTCATGTAGTCTGATGAGTCCAGATTTACCCTGTTCCAGAGTGATGGGCGCATCAGGGTAAGAAGAGAGGCAGGTGAAGTGATGCACCCGTCATGCCTAGGGCTGCTTGTACAGCCTGTGGGGGCAGTGCTATGATCTGGGTTTGCTGCAGTTGGCCAGGTCTAGGTTCAGCAACATTATATATTCAAAGAATGAGGTCAGCTGACTACCTGAATATATTGAATGACCTACTTTTTGTCTTGTAAATGCAGATAAACCAGTTCCACCTTTCTTTGTTTACATGTGGATAGGACTTCATCTTAGGCCATTTAATGTTGAAATATAATTTATATTTGAGAATTCCAGTGGAATGCTGTGAATGCTGCTGGTCTTACTCAACAAACAAACAAAAACAAAAAATGAGGATGTTGGAGAATTTTTTATCACCTTTATACTGATATCTGCTCTCACTTTTTTATATCAGGTATAAAAGTATATTAGTCACACACACTGAATTAATGAACACTGTAGGCTTTAATGATACTGAGGTGAAGGTAAAGCCTGTTATATCTATTGCTCACATATGCTTAAGGCCTTGGTGGGAGGCAGGAGCATCTCTGTTTCACATGACTTTTGTAACACATTTATTTTAGGAAGTCTTATGACAGATGCGCTCCAAAAATGGAGTTCTGCAGACCCGCCTGTGTTTTTGTAACATAGATAAGCAGAGGTTTTAATAGAAAGAAGCTCCTTCAATATGACACCTGTCTGAGCTGTTGTAAACCATTGAGATACCCTGGTGACATTTGTTTCTTTACCCCATGTGAGACAAGAATTGGGAGAGCATCAAAAGGTGATTGGTTGGTGTTCAGGTTCCATGGGTGGAGACTTTTTGTAAATTAAGAGGAGTCAAAGGCAAGTGGGCAGTTACCATGTTTAAGATATCACACTTACCTTTTGTTTACTTTTACTGTTTCTGCATCTTTCTCTGTCTTTGTGTGTGTGTATCTCAGTTTCAACTATGTTACTGTCTGTGTTTTGGTCTTTGTCTGTGTTGTAACTAATATGTATAATAAACAGTCTGCACCAGAACCTGCTCCTCCCACTGATTTTTTGGAAACTCTGGATTTAATTGGGTTTGAATCTTTGGTCAAAAGGAACATGGAGACCCTAAAAAATATAACGAGAAGAAAACCCAATATTTATGAGCTGAAACCAAATGATGCTGTTTGGCAAACTATTAAGTGAAAATTTATGTTGAGTTCTTTTTCAGCACAAACCTTTTAAGACATTCAGCTTTGTTATTGTTTCTATTTCAAATATCCAGATTGCAGAGCACACTGAATTATTATCAATGATTCTGAATCTGTCTGTACAAAGGCTAAACTACCATATAATGAGCACAATGAAAACTGCAGCTGTTTTACTGAGAAACAAAAAAGTCAAACGGGATTAAAAGGGGAAAGGGATACTGATCTTAGATCGGCAGGGCTTCTGTTTTAAACACTGACTGAAGCTGCATGAAGAGAACCTTTTCTGTATATTTTCTTTGACAGCATTAAATAAAACTTTTTTTTTTTTAAGCCTGTCATATCTGGTAGTTTCAGCAAACAAAATCATGATCCAAATGCATTGTTGTATTTACAAGGTGAGCTCTAGAAGTTCTCTATAGGTTACTCGTTAAAGTTAGAGATAAGAAAAAATGAGAAAACAAGAAATTCAATTCAATTTTATTTGTATATCCCCAAATCATCAAAAAGATTTGCCTCAAGGCGCTCTGTATTGTAGGTAAAGACCCTACAATAATACAGAGAAAACCCAACAGTCAAAACGACCCCCTATGAGGAAGTACTTTGTGACAGTGGGAAGGAAAAACTCCCTTTTAACAGGAAGAAACCTCCGGCAGAACCAGGCTCAGGGAGGGGCAGTCATCTGCCGCAACCGGTTGGGGCTGAGGGGAGGGAAACAGGACAAAAGACATGCTATGGAAGAGAGACAGAGATTGAATAATAACTAATGATTAAATACAGAGTGAAGTATAAACAGAATAAAAAGAGGTGAAAGAAAGAAAAAAAAGTGCATTATGGGATATATAACAAAAATATTTATAAAAAAAAAGAAAAACACACCCACACATATGCATGCACAGACACCCCCCACACCCAGTTTTGCTGTTGCAAATGTATGTGTGTGCGTGTTTCTGTCATGAGGTGCACTCAATGAGGGCCAGAAGCCACAACAATGCTCCCTCCCTCCCACCCTCCCAATCCAGAGGCAAACAGGGAACCAGCCACCCCAGTGTGAGCCAAAACCGTGGTCCCAGAGCCCCAGGCAACCAAGAATTGCCCGACAACCAGCAGGGCCCCCCCACACGCCAGAGGCCCCAAGCTAACCCCTGGCCTTCCACCCCCAAGTGAGCAGGCCAACAGCCACGCCAAGACATCTGGCCACACCCCGCGACCCACAGGCACCTGGGTCCCAAAGGATGCAGCAAAAATCAGTGGGAAGCATTATAGATGGGCAATCCAAGCTCCACCCTCCGCAACCATGTCCTGGAAGGCACCCACACACACACCCATCAACAACCATCCATCCATATCCACTGTTTGCAGTTTGTTTTGTAGTCCCATGTCCTTTTGCTGTGTTACTTTAAATGCTACTGGCTTGTATTCTATTTCCATGGGATTAAGAGCATTGATTGATATTAGGTTCCAGAGAGAACATTGTTTAGCTCAAGCCTCCCAAACTAGCAACTTAGCAGTAGATGCTGCTAGCTCAGTTTCTAACATGAGCTGTTCCTTTTTGATTTTTTCCAGTTGTTCCTGTTCCTCCAATGCATGGCGTTCCTTTAAAGCTTCCATTCGAGCAACATGTGCAGCTCTTTCAGCTGCTGCATTAATTTGTGCAGAGGAAACAGTACTTGCCCCGTTACTGGTGACACTTTGGTTAGAATGTTTACCCATATTGGAAACACCATCATCAGTATCAATATTAACACCACCTTGAGCACCACCATCATCAACATTCAAATTACCAGTACCTTCATTTTCAGACATGTTTTTGTTTGGATTTGACCCACTTTCATATTTTCAATAAATCCATCATTGAACATAATTTTTTGCTTTAAACCAGGTTTCATGTTTTTACTTTCCTTATTAAATCATGCATACACCTCATTTCATCACACAAATCAATGAACACATAAAGAGATTTTTGTACCTCTGAAACATCCCGCTTTGTATTAAACCTTGTATCAGCAACTGTGTTAGAATGTTTGACCACCCGTTTGTGTGTCACTACAGCTGGCGGTCTGTCCACCTTTGCTGCACAATCTTCCATTATTAAAAGGTCTGGCAGTCATAATAAAAGCTGGTCAAATTCACCCAATATTAGGGAAAGGTGATTCAGTGCTTCATTATCGGCTTTTGCATAGTATACTCTGGAGCATCCTTATTAAAGGAAAGGAGATAATGCAATCCTGTGATGTGAAAATATGCCATAACATAAAAATTACATGTTTTAAGCATTTATGTGAAACCCACAGGTGACCTCGGAATGTTACACCAATATTTCAAAAGCTGCTTGTCATGAAGTTGTTAATTTGTGTGAAGCACTGTAACATTGGCTTAGAAAAGGGCTCTCCATATGAAGGGGATTAGCTTTATTGAAATGATCAGTATGAAGTGAAAGGGGCAGTCTAACTCAGGGTTATGCCTTTGTTTTGGGCACCACTGAAACAGGATAAATATGACAGGAAATAAGAAAACACATTAAAAGGTCCACTGTAAAGAAGGCTTTGTGTGCGACTGTTTTGCCAGTAACAAAGTGTGGGGGGTCTATGCTAACAGTGGTAATTTTGCTTGTGCGCACACACACACACACACACACAAACTCGATTTCAGCGTCATGGGGGGATGGAGCCCATCCCAGCTGTCATAACACAAGGGCTGGACACAGGGAGACAGAGAACCAGCGAAGCACCCAGGCAGAGGGAGAGCATGCCAGTCCGCGCAGCACTGAGCTGGAACAGCAGCTCCATGACATCACCAGCTAGATTCTCAGGTTGTTTAACAGTTAAAGGTAGCTCATGTCCAAAGAACACCTGAAAAATACAAAAATCCATGATGCTTTGGACCAGTGGTGGGTCAGTTTGGGCCTGGAACATTTACCATAATAATGGCAGAAATTGGTGCTCTGAGCTTTTTTTCCCCCCGAACTGACAGCATGAGGTCTTCTGCAGTAAACTGGACATCTCTCTGCTTATTTCCAAAGTGAAATGTGTGTTTTGTAAGCTAATCAATATCCTTAGCTAGCTAAGACAAGTAGTTATTGGGGAGGTAGCTACAATGTTTTCATTTTTAAAAAGAATCAATGCACTTACTGGTTAGCACTGCTGCCTCACAGCAAGAAGGTTGTGGGTTCAAATCCACCATCTGTGCAGAGTTTGCATGTTCTCCACTCATCTCACATGTCACCTGGTTCTCTCCAGGTGCTTTAAAGACATGCAGTGAGTGGGGTTAGGTTAACTGCTGAGTCTAAATTGTTCATAGGTGTGAATATGAGTGTGAATATTTATGTGTCTCTGTTAGCCCTACAACAGACTGGCAACCTGTACAGGTGTACCCTGTGATAAAATAATTATAGTGGATGATTTTACCATCCATGTAGATGCTGAAAATGACAGCCTCAAAACTGCATTTAGTTGGGGCCCGAGCACAACCTGTGCAAAGGCCCTATTGTATCTGATTTTGATACAAATTAATTGTTTTTTTGAGGGCTTAAACATACTCAAAGACTCATGAAGTTTTGCACACATGTCAGTTCTGGTGAAAATTTACATATTTTAATGGTTTCAGACATGGCCCTTTCAAAATGGCTCTACAGTGCCAGCTTAAGTTCAATTCCCACAGCAGTGGGAATGTAGTGTATGATAAACTTTTTTTTAATCATACACATGTATGATAAAATAAAAATACCACTGTGTCCAATGCCCTAAACCCAACAGGAATGGGCAATTTTAACGATTTCCTGCCCTCATACTTTGTTTAAATACTCCTAGGATTTGGATGGGATCAAGTTTATATTTCATCAGTGTAATCTACACACCAGGGGCAATGTAAATTTCAAAACGGGTGAGTTTTCACCAGGGGGCGAGGCCGTGACCCCACACGGAATTTTGATCCTTCGCCAGGAAATTTTGATTGGCTCTCATTCACACCTACATAATCCAATCTGGACCAAACTTCTTCAGTAGGATGAGGGTCCACCCCTGAACACATGCATATGACAATATTTAATGAAAGTCACAGCGCCACCTAGTGGGTACAGGAAATGTCATGTTTTACACTTTGAAGTACAGCTCCAAGGTGAGTGAGCAGAACTATTTAAAATTTTGCCCGGAAAGCCTTAAGGAGTTGGTCTTTCATTGTTTTCAAATCTGTGAGTTTTCGTGAAAGGACATGACCCTGGTGGGATGGCAAATTTTGATGTTTCATCATGAAGACAAAAATTACTGCTACTCAAAGCCACATTGCTCCAGTCTGCACCAACCCTCCCTGGTATGATAAGCCTTCCTGAACACACTGATATGCATGTGGTCAGTAAAAGCTAGAGCACTACCTAGTGGGAACTGGAAATATCATAAAATACCATGTTTTATACATAGCCCCGGAGCTACATTTTATCTACATATCTGAAATTGTGCAGGGTCATGTAACATCTTAAGATTTGCAAAAAAGTCTCTTGGAGCCATACCCGAAACCCAACAGGAAATCAGCCATCTTCAGTTTAAGGTGTCATTTTTGCTGCATTTTTTGCCATTTCCATGCTCTCTATTTTAACAAACCCCTCCAAGGGCATTTGACCAAGTGAGACCAAACTCACTCCAGATCATCTAGACAAGTAGCCCACCAAAAGTTATCCAAGGTTTTTAGACTCTCAAACGGCGTTGCCATAGCAACACATTGATTTTTGGGATTTCAATCATATACCACAGGACATCAAACCATGTCTCAACCAGTATCTCAAATATACATTATCCAATCTGTCCCAAACTTCATATGCTTCATGCAAGTGCATAATTTGCCAGAGGGATAGGGGGGTTATGATGCCCCCAATAATCTGTTCCAGTCACTATAACCCCCCGCAATAAAGTCGTATCATTTTGATTTACAAAAAGCATTTTACATGAAGAACATGTTAATTTTCTTTATACATTATTAGTTTGGGGTAAAATACTAGCATGTTTAATAATTTGGTAATGTAACCCCCCCCACACACACACACACACACACAAAAACTTGGTATCATCCAACCCGCTTTCTCTACATTGCTGCGGCATTCAACGTTTGCTTGTGGAAGAAGCTGCTAGGGAGTGGGTGTAGTCCGAAAAAATGAAAAGAGCACCAAAAAGCGGACAACCAACAATTTTTCATTGTTGGTTGACAACAACCCCTTGTAAAAAGCAGAAACATCAAAATGAGGTAAATGTATATGTATTCTTGGCTGATGATTTAATAACTATGCCGCTGTATATCAAACACACTTTTAGAAAACTAAATGATTTAATAAATAAATAAATAGGCAGAGAGCTTAACCCCCCAATGTTAGACCCAAAGTTACGCCCTTGGCTTGTGGGGAGATAAACTATTTAGCATTAGGTGTATTAGTTGCATTTGTTAGCAATTATTTGTATGATTTATAGTTAATGTTATTTTTATTTGCATTTAGCAATATATACTTATTAGTGGTCTACAGCAGGAATGGAACTTTTTCCTTCTCAAAGTGTGTAGGCTGGTCATTCCTTAGGTGTGGTTGTCATAGAAACCAGTGTAGTAATTCTAAAAAGGGTAAATTCTTTAGGAAAAGTGGAGGATGGGGGATATAACCACGGGACAGACTGTGAGACAGTCAGACTGTGAGAGGCAGAGTTTGACACAGTAAGGTTTGACACAGTCTCTCAGATATATCTGATTAAAACATGTTTTATGCCATATACTCTTTTAAATAATTCTTGAATAAATGTTTATATTATAACGAGTATCTGCATGACCTGTGTGTTTCTTTTCACCATCAATGAACCTGGGTGTGATCACTGGATTGGAAGTTTTAAACAAGGTAAAGATTTTTAAAGTAGGATTAGAAAACAGATCCCAACAGCTTTATGACAGAGTGAGTGAGTCTGGACACACCTATCTAACAGCTTTGAATTACACCTATAACACCACCTAGTGGGGACAGAAAATCAGCAGCAGCCTGAAAATCATCATCCCATGAG
The DNA here is from genome assembly GCA_024447675.2 of Pterophyllum scalare. Classification (NCBI taxonomy): domain Eukaryota; kingdom Metazoa; phylum Chordata; class Actinopteri; order Cichliformes; family Cichlidae; genus Pterophyllum; species Pterophyllum scalare. The sequence continues at coordinate 16,000 of JAMQGT020013694.1, forward strand.
CATTAAATTTTCATTGATGGGTGCTGGCATTACATACAGCATCATGACATATAAATAGTGGGCACTTGTCAACACCACCTAGTGCGCACAGGAGACTTTCGGTGGCCGAATAACGCAAGGTACGAGTAGCCTACTGGGCTGATGATATTCAGGTGAGCCAGAAAGTCTGTCTTTTCTTATATACTTAAACTTATGTGGTCTTTTGTTCACTTTTTTGTGGTGGGTAATATACAGGTGCTGGTCACAAAGTTAGAATATCATGAAAAAGTTGATTTATTTCAGTAATTCCACTCAAAAAGTGAAACTTGTATATTATATTCATTCATTACACACAGACTGATATACTTTAAATGCTTGTTTCTTTTAATTTTGATGATTATAACTGACAACTAATGAAAACCCCAAATTCAGTATCTCAGAAAATTAGAATATTGCAAAAAGGTTTAATATCGAAGCCACCTGGTGCCACACTCTAATCAGCTAATTAACTCAAAACACCTACAAAGGCCTTTAAATGGTCTCTCAGTCTAGTTCTGTAGGCTACACCATAGACATATATACGTAGACGCCTCTTTGACTGGGTTGGCCCACTAATTTGACGTAACTGTGTGTCCGCCATATTGGAGGAGGCAAAGCTGCGCTGTGTACTAATACAAGTGAAAGGACTGAACTTCATAAAGTTCCTTTCTACAAAGTTATTTAAGTTAATGCGTTCATTCACACATTCAAATATGCACTAATATACACTGGGAAACTAATAAGCACAAAAAAATATTTTTGTTTTCAAAATGTTAGAGTGGCCAAATACGATCAAAAACAATTCGTCAGTCTTACCTGTGAAAGGTAATCCCATGTGATCACGTTTTGACTGTAAAATGGTTTGAAAAACTCCATAGTGCAGCAACTCTCTCATGTTATGTTGGCCACTTTTGCCCCCTCCAATATGGCAGTGATGTTCACATATGAGTCAGCGCTCAACGCAGCATCTAAGTATATATGTCTATGGGCTACACAATCATGGGGAAGACTGTTGATTGACAGTTGTCCAAAAGACGACCATTGACACCTTGCACAAGGCGGGCAAGGCACACAAGGTTATTGCTAAGAGCTCTGTGTCCAAGCACATTAATAGAGAGGCGAAGGGAAGGAAAAGATGTGGTAGAAAAAAGTGAACAAGCAATAGGGATAACCGCACCCTGGAGAGGATTGTGAAACAAAACCATTCAAAAATGTGGGGGAGATTCACAAAGAGTAGACTGCAGTTGGAGTCACTTCTTCAAGAACCACCACGCACAGATGTATACAAGACATGGGTTTCAGCCGTCGCATTCCTTGTGTCAAGCAACTCTTGAACAAGAGACAGTGTCAGAAGCGTCTCGCCTGGGCTAAAGACAAAAAGGACTGGACTGCTGCTGAGTGCTCCAAAGTTATGTTCTATGATCAAAGTAAATTTCCTTTGGAAATCAAGGTCCCAGCGTCTGGAGAAAGAGAGGAGAGGCACAGAATTCATGTTGCTTGAGGTCCAGTGTAAAGTTTCCACAGTCAGTGATGGTTTGGGGTGCCATGTCATCTGCTGGTGTTGGTCCACTGTGTTTTCTGATGTCCAAGGTCAACGCAGCCGTCTACCAGGACGTTTTAGAGCACTTCATGCTTCCTGCTGCTGACCAACTTTATGGAGATGCACATTTCATTTTCCAACAGGACTTGGCACCTGCACACAGTGCCAAAGCTCCCAGTACCTGCTTTAAGGACCATGGTATTCCTGTTCTTAATTGGCCAGCACACTTGCTTGACCATAACCCCATAGAAAATCTATGGGCTATTGTGAAGAGGAAGATGTGATACGCTAGACCCAACAATTCAGAAGAGCTGAAGGCCACTATCAGAGCAACCTCTCATAACACCTGAGCAGTGCCACAGACTGATCGACTCCATGCCATGCCACACTGCTGCAGTAATCCAGGCAAAAGGAGGCACAACTAAGTATTGAGTGCAGTACACGCTCATACTTTTCATGTTAATACTTTTCAGTTGGCCAACATGTCTAAAAGTCCTTTTTGTATTGGTCTTAAGTAATATTCTAATATTCTGGGATGCTAAATTTGGGGTTTTCATTAGTTGTCATTTATAATCATCAAAATTAAAAGAAACAAACATTTGAAGTATGTCCATCTGTGTATAATGAATGAATATAATATACAAGTTTCACTTTTTGAATGGAATTACTAAAATAAATACATTTTTTCATGATGATGATAAATGCTGTGTCTGTTTCAATTACTGTAGGCTGTTAGCAGCACTATTAGGAAACAAATGGTCAAAATCCCATAAGGTTTGAATTTTGTTTGATATATAAACACATCAGTTCTTTAAATGATGATTTCCCTCAGTAATATTTGTCACATCCACAACATTTTTCAGTCAATCAATACAATTTGATTTTTATAGCATAAATGAAAACCACGGGAAGTAATTCAAAGTGCTTCACATAAAATTAAAGTGCAGAGATATGGAAATAACTTAGTCACTTAGAGTTTTGTTGTCACATTACTCTAATCCCATTATATGTAATCTATTACCTTCCAGGCCACTGGCTGCCAATCCCATTAGAGGATTATCAGGATAAGATGTCATACCTGGTGCTGAACAAACACAGAGAAACACACGCAGCCTGTGTCCTGGCTGCCCTGACCCTTCTCCATTCAGTTGAATTCGGCAGTGGGACGTGGTAGCAGGTAGGAAAGTGGTGTGAATATAGCCTTTGTGTGTTTCAACTAAAATATATAATACTAAACAATCAGACCAGTAGCATTAATTGTCTGGTGTACTGCTGTTACATTTTCATTTTGTTACAATTTTCAAAATCATCTTTTTTTTAAGCATGATTACCTTTCATTGATCACAGTTCCTTCTAAGAAAAACACCGTGCAATGACTGTGTTAGAGGCTACTTAACATTTCTGACCATATGTGATACAGCAAGATTAATACAACTTAAAGAGTCTGCTCCTGTAATTAAATAAAGTCTTATATCTTATACTTCCTACTTCTTAAATAAAGCAAAACTTGTGGAGGTCCTGAGAGGGGAAAACATCCAAAATAAAATCAAGAATCATCATATTGATAGAAATTGCCTCTTTCAACTTTTTAACATCCAACAATCTCCCAGTGAAATGTTTAACGAATTGGCATCATGTGCTTGTTTATCAAGAGTGTAAAAATGCAACCTAATGCTTCCCCTAAGTCAGTGTTTCTCACACTGTTGGGGCACACCCCACTGATGGGGCACAGGGTCATGTCAGGTGGGGCGTGAACGACCAGGGAGAAAAGTCATGTGGAACAAAGGAAAATTACGTTAGCTGGTATGTGTATGTTAGCACAGCGACTAGCTCCACTGTCACATCAGCTGAGTACATAGAGTACCACCTGGACCTGTAACCTAAGTAGTTTGCTGGTGACCTGGTTGATGTGAAAAAGTCAACTCTTATTCACATCACAAAAAAACTTTTGGTTATGTTTTGATTCAATTCAAACCTAATGAATCCACTCCAAAACATATTTATTCCTTTAGACCAGGTTATGTATATTCAAAGATACCTGGTTGGGATGTCAAATTTCATGTGTAAACTTCATTTGAGTTTTGTTTCAGATTTCTACAATTCTTCAATCAAAGGCTGCTCCTGATGCCCAAATTTGGGTGAAGTCTGGACCTATTCATACTTCTACGATGTCAAAGCCTAATGCTGACCTAGTATCTAAACTGATTTTACCAGTGACTTGAAATATCTTTGGATACAAATATACAACAGCCAAGAAAGAGGAGTTATTTAATGTACAAAATGAGGTGGCCTGAAGTGTTAATATTTTATTTCTTACTAATTGTTTGGTGTATCTGGCCCATGTCTGGTGACTTTCTGGCCTCAGATGGTGGACACAATGATGATATTCAACCCAATACCCTGACAGAAACAAATGCTGATGCACTGAACATGGACGTCCATACAACCAGGGACATACCAGAAACAAACATGGAGGCAAACTGGGACGAACCAGATATGAGAAAGGACCACTATGAGGATGCTGACTGGCATCCTCATACCTCCTTTATGGAATTGCTCACTGACCTAACCCCTGATGCCCCACTGGTGATGCGCAATGACAACACTGGTGCTGATGATGGCATTAACCAACCCTTCAACCAGACTGTTGGAAATTCATCAGAAGAGTGTGGTGAGTTCAGCAGTCAGCTGACATCTAATGGCCAGTGCCAGCTGACAGCAACGCTGCCTCTGGTGGGAAATTCTCAAAAGCGCTGCCCAGACATGTTCCGGTGTACAGATGATGTTTCCTATTGGCTCCATGAGAATGAAAATAGAAAGGAACAGCTGGAAGAGCTGCGAGAGACAATGTCAGAGCTGCAGGAAGAGCTGAGGAACCACCGGCATCGGGTCAAGGCCCTGGAGATGCAGGTAGAGTGACTGCTGTCTACTCTACATTTGTGAAATGTCTTTTAAAAAAGAACTGATAGATATTTTGGGATACATAGTAGTCAGATGAAACACATTACTAGATATGAACTTATCCATTCTTGGGTGCCAGATTAGCTCATGGCATGAGCTGGCAACTGTATACCCTACACTGGACAAAAAGAGACTGTATCTCGAAAGATCTGGAACGCTCCGGATCTGTCACATATCCGTAATGTTTCTGGAGAGAATACGGGATGATCTGATCTGTCACAGATGTTTAAATGGATATTATCCAGATATGTAACAGATGTTCATTCAGAGTTTGGATTTTTCAGGGCCCAATCTTGTCCGTTTACGGAGAAATCTAGAAAATATATCCATCAAAGATCCAGTGGTGATTCATCGGGATATTGTTCATATCTGTGATGGATACAGAGGTATCATACCTCGGATAGTACCACATTTTAGGGCTTTTATTCCAGTGTTAGGGCTGAAAGTCAACTGCCTGGGTTCAAGTCGAACCAGTGGCAGTTTGTGGCATGTCTTCTCCTCTTTCTCCCTACTTTCATTATCCAATAAAGGCCAATTTAAAAAAAGAAATGTACCCATACTCAGGCTTAAGAATAATGTGTTATATAAATTATGATCCAAGAAATCAGTCTAAATAACAGTTTGTTTGAAAAAAAAGTAGTTACACATATTCAGATGGTGTGAATACTTATAAATAATGCTGAAGAAAAGAGAATAGCACAGAGCACTGAATTTCTCTTGGCCAACATCTACACAGTCAAAGCTGAATAAAGTTAAACGGGGAGAACATTTTTGAATTTTCCATTTTAAGTTTAGAAGTGAAGGGGACATGGAGAAAACATTTGAATGCCGTTTTTATGTAAATAATTGTCTGTTATGTTTCATTCAAATGGGTGGAGAACATTATTCATGCAGGTAAACACAACATCCACCTTCCTCTCTGTATATCTCTCTGTCTTGACACCCATTAAGTCCTCCTTAACCCTGTATGCTAACAGGATTATCTGCACGCCAGGGTCGTACATCATTCTCAGTCTGCCCAGCACACAGAGTATCCTTCCGGCTACAGTCTGCTTTTCTAAATCAAGTCTACATGACTGCAACCTGGCTCAATAACATTATTATTATTATTATTATTATTATAGTCTATTTTCTCTGTCTACTTATTGTAGGGTCTTTATGTTACAAGGTTGAAGGCAAGTGTAACCGGTGGCTTCTTCTTGTGTTCTCTGCGTTGTGTTGGATAATGAAGATCGGACCACCGACGTGTTTTGGAAACAATCTCTGTTTATTTGCTGACAAGACAGTAATAAAACATCACAGTCCTGTTAGTGACGATCGCTTTAAGCCCCTATACAAACAAAACACACAGACATTATTGTCCACTGCAGTTGGATTTACCATTACTAGACTTTCCAAACTTTCACTCACCGCTCCTGCCGAATGCCACAGGAAAAAGGGGGAGAGTGAGTGCAAAACTGCTCCTTATAAAGGAGTTGTCCCAGAAAATCAAACGTAGGGGTACAGAAAACAATAACAAAAGAAAAGTTCCGCATACCAACCGGAGTTATACAACCACATCAGGTAAGTTAAATAAATAATTTTTGTGAAATTCTATACAAATAAGCATGAAGATAACAGGTAGAGACAACTGTAAACTGAAAACACTACATTACACAAGTTTCAAGATATTTAAGGTTCATCTGTGTCCTATATGGACTAGGATATAAACATGTTCCCTATAAACCAGTAGAGATAAAAATCACAGGGAAAAGAAGCAATGTTAGGAAGTGTGGTGGGTTTTCTATAATTACTTATCCTTCAGTCAAGTCAGTTCAAGTCAAGTTTAATTATATAGCCATTTAAAACAACAATGTTGACCAAAGTGCTGCACATTAAAGTATAGAACTACACTTAAATCAGAAACAACACTAAAAGACAATAAATAAGATAAAAATTAATTAATTAATTTAAAAAAAAAATACCATAAAAAGCAATCATCTAAAAGGAAGTTGCACTGCAGCCAAATGCCAAGGAAAAGAGATGTGTTTTTAGTAAAGCTTTAAATGTGTGTATCATCTGAGCTGTGCGGATATGAAGAGTTTTGGTGCTGCTGCAAAAGCTCAATCACCTCTCTGTTTTAATCTAGTTTTAGGTCTTTGTAAGAGCAGCTGGTTAGATGACCTCAAAGCCCTTACAGGCATGTGTGGCTGTGAAGCAGCTCAGACAGATACAAAGGTGCCAGCCTGTTTAAAGCTTTAAAAGTAAGCAATAAAATCTTAAAATTTATTCTTAACAAGACAGGGAGCCAGTGAAGTTCATGCTTTTTTATACCAGTTCAAAGATGAGCTTCTGGATTCTGGACTACCTGCAGACAGCGCACAGATGATTGATCTATGCCAAAGTACAGGGAATTACAGTAGTCCAGGCAGGAAGTGATCAATGCATTAATAACTTTTTCCAGGTATTGTTGTGGGAGACAAGATTTCACCTTAGCAATGACTCTGAGTTGATTAAAAACTACTTTTAGTAACAGGACTTAACTGCTGTATCCATTTTAAATATTTGATATGATATTGGGTGTCTGCAAAGTCTACAGAGCCCAGACAGAGGGGGTTGGGGGAGAGGACACTCAGTGACAGAAAAAAGCAGAGAGATCTGGAGCACCTGTCAAGATGAAGAAGACCAGAGAAGTACTCAGGGTCAAGATCATAAGGGGACTTGTACGTGAGAAGGTGAACAACTTGGCATTTTAATGAGCTGTAATCAGGAGTTAGTGTAGATGGATAAGAGCATAAGTACTCTCAGGATTTACTGTGTGAGATATATGTTGCAGCTGATTCAGAACTTTGCTGGACCTTACAAATGCATTGATTTAGCACCAGATTAAGGGAGGTGAAGTCTGGAGACAATAGAATAGAATAGAATAGAATGCATTTATTGTCCTTATACAGGATGTACAATGAGATTGGAGGGCCACTCTTGTTCAGTGCCATGCAATAGAAAGTCAAACTTTCTTAAATAAAAATATAATAATCTAATATAATCTAAAAATATACAGAAAACAGTATGTATAAAATATAAAGAAAACAAATTGTATAGAATATATACAGAAAATAAAATGTATTAAAAATACAGAAAAAAAGAGAATGTATAAATATATATATGTTGTAAAAAATAAAATAAGTTATTACATATAATAATGAAGATGGTGAGTATTGCACTTGGCAAATGAATATTGCACTAGTGAATGAATATTGGATATTACACAATATAGGAGTGATAGATACTGTTTAGTATGAATAATACAATATTCCACATAGATGTGGGTATTGCACAGTTGGAGTGGGTGAGTGTGTGAGTTCAGGGTGGTGATTGCTCTGGTGAAGAAACTGTTCTTGAGTCTGTTTGTTCTGGCTTTGATGCACCTGTATCACCTGCCAGAGGGCAGCAGGTCAAACAGTTCAAAGCCACGATGTGAGCTGTCCTTGATGATGTTTCTAGCTCTGCTGAGGCAGCGGGAGGTGTAGATGTCCATCAGGGAGGGGAGAGGCCAGCCAATGATTCTTTGTGCTGTCTTGACTACCCTCTGAAGCCTCACCCTGTCTGCCTCAGTGCAGCTGCCGTACTATACTGTGATATAGTACGTCAGCAGGCTCTCACATGGATGAGCGGTAGAAGGTTTACAGCAGGTTTGAGTCCAAGTTGTTCTTTCTAAGGACCCTCAGGAAGTGGAGTCGTTGCTGAGCCATCTCAGATACTGCAGAGGTGGAATATGAAGATTTGATAACAGTCTTAATGTGTTGAATAACACGCAGATTGCAGACCACTGGGGATGAGCAGATATCTTAGACATCTAAATCTAAGAAATTTGGAAGATGACCTGGTCCCCTAACCTTTCTTGTATACTCTGCAGGGTTTTCATCTGCAGAGGTTCAGTGGCTATTGATTTTTATGGAAGATTTTTTTTTTTAAATTACAGTGTTGGGGCTCAGGCAATTTCCTCTTTTTGGTATAAGTTCCCCACCCTTAGAAAACTCTATCTCACAGAGGACTGAAGAAGCAGGGACTCACTGAAACTGAAGTTCTAATGTGTACAGGTGACAGCTCATTTAGGAGTACTGAAATCTGCTGGACATTTGATGTACAGCATTCCTACTGTTATGTTACATGTTAGCTGGTGGATATTTTAGCATAATTTAAGCATTATGCAATTATTATGTCAAAATCTCCATCTGAGATATCATAAACCAGATTAAATGAATCTATGCTAATCGTGGTATATATAAGTATCAATAGATCAGTTGTGGTATATCAGTAAAGTATTGTATATAGACATTGTGTGGTGTGTGTTTATGGATTAACTGTTGTATTTTTAGGGGTCCCCACATTCCTTTTGCGCTGAAAAGTCAGGATGCACATGGTCCTCCAGAATGGTTCGGTAGTCCTTGGAGTGCGGCCATCTAGCAAGTATGGCCAAGGGAATGCCATGATATGGCAGCCCAAACCATCACTGATCCACCCCCATGCTTCACTCTGGGCATGCAACAGTCTGGGTGGTACGCTTCTTTGGGGCTTCTCCACACCGTAACTCTCCCGGATGTGGGGAAAACAGTAAAGGTGGACTCATCAGAGAACAATACATGTTTCACATTGTCCACAGCCCAAGATTTGCGCTCCTTGCACCATTGAAACCGACGTTTGGCATTGGCACAAGTGACCAAAGGTTTGGCTATAGCAGCCCGGCCGTGTATATTGACCCTGTGGAGCTCCTGACGGACAGTTTTGGTGGAAACAGGAGAGTTGAGGTGCACATTTAATTCTGCCGTGATTTGGGCAGCCGTGGTTTTATGTTTTTTGGATACAATCCGGGTTAGCACCCGAACATCCCTTTCAGACAGCTTCCTCTTGCGTCCACAGTTAATCCTGTTGGATGTGGTTCGTCCTTCTTGGTGGTATGCTGACATTACCCTGGATACCGTGGCTCTTGATACATCACAAAGACTTGCTGTCTTGGTCACAGATGCGCCAGCAAGACATGCACCAACAATTTGTCCTCTTTTGAACTCTGGTATGTCACCCATAATGTTGTGTGCATTGCAATATTTTGAGCAAAACTGTGCTCTTACCCTGCTAATTGAACCTTCACACTCTGCTCTTACTGGTGCAATGTGCAATTAATGAAGATTGGCCACCAGGCTGGTCCAATTTAGCCATGAAACCTCCCACACTAAAATGACAGGTGTTTCAGTTTCATTGTCCAACCCCTGTATATTTGGCTTATTGATACTAGGATTTGCTTTTTCAGCAACTCAAATCACATAATGAGGATGTTAGCTGATTTCAGAAAGCCTGGCTTTGCTTGTCTTTTGTCACTTGATATTCTGAATAATGATACGGCCCTCGACACAGGCTTGATTTAGAAGCACCCCCTTTGCTCAACATAACCCTTGAGGCTTTATTATCATATGTAACATCACTATTGGCAACCCATCTGGTTTTGTCTGTCCTCTTTGTCACTGCCTGAGCATTGGCTTGTGACAAGTAGGGGCTCACGCGGGATCTAAATTGTAGTAGGGCAGTTTGCTTTTGACTTAGGTTTTTTGTTCTGTTGAATATTATTTACCCTTCAGTCTGTGCAGGAGTGAAGAAATTTTGAAAAAATATAAGCCTTTTATGTTTCTGCGTGTTCGTTTATCGAACAGGAATGAGACAAAACAATGGAATAAGGAGTTCAATTATTAAATTTAATTAAGCCATTTTCAAACAGTTTACAGATTAATCTGGGTGAGACACCGCATGGTCTATCCAGTCTGGAACTGAGTATTACATGAAGCACCCACTCTTTCTCTTTCAGCTCACAGTTTCATATAGTCACAGCTTATCAATCTTGGTTACGTCATATACAAAACAAGAAATGTGAAAAACAGAATTTCAACAGCTGGGTGTTCAAATGACCTCGGAGTCTCCATTCTATCATTGTGTAGTCTTGTCCTGGCATCTGTTAGGGATAGAGACATAGCCAAAGGAACATCCTGTTCTTCTAGTGTCATTTAATCAGTTATGTTTATTTTCTAGTCTAAGACAAATTTTCTCAGGCAACTAAATGTAAAGATGATGGTAGTAAACATATACCATGAGTATATTCCTTCAGGAGTAAAAGGCTTTAATCTCGGGAGCACCTCCATGGCTGTGTGGGCTGACAGGTTCACTGATTGCTCTTTTCACACCACTGGTTTGGAGTGCATAAATACCCCCCACAATTAAGTGCACGAAGACTAGGGCTGAGCTAGCTAGTTAGCTTTGGATGGAGTTATTTCAGGTAGCGGTGGGTCTACTGTGTGCTAGTTTCCCCCAGCGCTGGATTTGGTGAGTCATTTCATCTGGTTGTTTGTGACTATGATGTCAACTGTTGAAAGGTTCGTTCAGGCTCCTGTTGAATCAGTATTTGAGGAGTGCACCAAGAAGCAACTTCTTAAACCTGCTGAACACTACAAGATAGAAATGGCTGACAAAAAGCATTTGATAACTTCTTTAAAGCTAGGGTTGGTTAAGGCTGGATTGTTTGGTGAGATGGGAAGTCATAGGGGCAATTGGAGACTGGATTGAGGAGGAAGTTGCACTGGCGTTTTGGTGGAGATTGAGTAGCAACAGAGGGAGTTATCCAATGAAAAGCATGTTAAACAGCAGTGGTCTGAATGCTGAGCCCTGGGGAACACCTGGGGAGACTGAGATCAGCTGAGGAAGATTTGCTCTCGAAATGGTGTAACTGTTGGTCTTAGAGATCAGCCAAGCATGTTTTTAGTAAGCAGTGGGCTATATTTAGTTACGGTTCTTACTTGTATAAAAAATTTCACAATGAAATTATGGTACATTAGGTTTTTATAATACACAAATAAGGTGAGCTGAAGTTGTCTTACTTAAAAGTAACTAGTGAGCAGCAATACCCACTTTAGCTTCTAAGTCAAAGCATTTCTTTACATTCCATTTGCATTGCAATTTGCCATTTTCAGAATTTTTTGTTTTTAAAAGAGGGGAATAATGACTCACCTCACTATTGCCATACAGCAAGGTCTTCTTCTTGTGTTGCTCAGGATGAAGAAAGTTTTAGCTTAAACTCAACCTTTCACCAGCGGTTGGTTTCTCTGGAGCGTCGTCACACTGAGGCCGACATGCTGCTCCACGTGCACGCAGCGCTGCTGTATGAGCTGCAGGTGCAGCTCCGAAACCTGTCGGCCACCGCACACAATATGAGCTGCAATATGGACTGCAAGGTCAATGTGATCAGAGCTACGGCCCCACTCGGCATGCAAGACACACTGCCACCAGGTCCACATCCAACAAACACAGTGATGCATTGTGGGACGCTTGATGCTCATGTAACTGTTCCACAGAACATTTTAACTCTGTCTCCCTTTAGATGTACAGCCCCTGTCTTTCTGTCCATCAGACTGCGCTTCTCTGTATCACAGTGGTGTCCGTCGTTCTGGTGTCTACACCATTGTTCTGTCACCAGGCTCCGCCAGGCCTGTCTATTGCGACATGGAGACCGAAGGTGAGACACACACTATGTTCCACTGTGCAGTATGTGTAATGGTTTCAAACACCAGTGAGCACAGATGCATTTATATCAATGTGTATTTGCTATATTTTTCATGGAATTGGATTAAAATAATGCTTACACTGTCATATTTATAATAATATGAAAATAATAATAATAATAGAATAATATAATTAAATTCATAATTTGACTGAACAAATTCAGATTAATTTTGATCCTTATGGATAGTTGGTGTGTTGGTTCCTGTAATAATCATGTTCCAGGTAATGGAATCAGTTTTGATACTACACATCACACTTTACATGATTTCTGTGTGAGCGCCAGGTGGGGGCTGGACGATGTTTCAGCGGCGCGCGATGGGTCAGTGAGTTTCAACCGGGGATGGTCCAGTACCGTGACGGCTTTGGTGAGCTGCGAGGTGAACACTGGCTAGGCAACCAACACCTCCACTTGCTGACTAACCAGGGCCACTACATCCTCCGCATCAACCTACAGGACTGGAGCCATGCCCACAAACATGCCCTGTACCACACCTTCAGGTAGACAGAGAGGTCATGAAGACATAGGAACTGGACGGTTACTTTGCAAGAGTGACGCTCGATACATTTTGAAAGATAGAAAAAATCAAAGATAAAAGATGGACATACCCACTATGACATGGGTGTCAAACTCAATCATAGAATGGGCTAAAATTGAAGACACAGTCTGAGTTGCATTTTTAACAGAATTAAAAATCATTTTAATCAACAATATGATTTGAAGGGTCAGAATACAGCAACTTTTTCCTCAGCACATTAAATAAAACATAAAATTATATGTAGCCACGTGGAAAACATGTGAGAAGATGTTTTGTGTTGCCACTAATGGGCGATAATGTTTTCCAGGGAGTCTTCTTTGGTTTGTGAAGGCTGTAGCTGAAGGGGGAGGAAAACTACAAATACCACCTCAGGAAGCAGGAAGTTGATTTGTTCTGCCTCATTAGACCAAGCAGGATGCCACACGCCATGCTTGGGGAACAAGCAGTGATTTTGAGGCTTGCTGGTGTGGTTGAAGGCTGCATTACCTGGTAGACCTGAAGGGATGAGGGCCATGTGTTTCCCTTGCGGTTCATAAACTGTGGGACTATTTCAATTGTATGTTTGTGGGTGGGCCCCAAAGCAATGAACTAAGAGAAGCTAAACTGCTACAGCTGTTGGTGCACTCAATTAGGGATCGTTGTTTCTTTAAGGTTTTAAGCTGTTTTAAAGAGCTGTCTGTTTAGAATAAAGGACCCTTTTTATATATAATGTGTTTTGTCTTGAGCTCCTTTGGCCAGACACCACATTTTTGGTACCAGGAGTGGGGACTCTGCCAAAATTGAGCTCTTTGAGGTTAGTGATTGAGTGCATTGTGTAGTGGTGGTCATCATGGAGAAGGGAGCTCAAACAGAGAGGCCTCCTTTGAGGGAAGAAGATTCAGAAATGGGAGTGTCCTCAGGACAAGCTCATGGGAAGTATCATCTTGGACAAGGACAGTGGCAGCAATGTTCAACTAGAGTAACTTTAGAGGGATGTGCTGAAACTTTTGATACAGTGCCAAGGTGTTCCCCCATCCCAGAGAGAGACTGTGATAAGGAATGTGTTTTGGAGGAAGACCTTGACACTGACCTTATTGCGGATATGCAATCCAAATTGTCTGAATTAAGCATAAAGCATGACCAAGCTATGGCTCAAATTTCTGCTCTAAGTGGTGGAATGAATAGGTCTTATGTTTATTTACCTAGAGAATGCCCAATTATTCCATTCAGTGGGGACATTAATGTTGATGGTCGCTCTGTAGATGAATGTCTTGATGAAGTAAATTGCACAGTCCGAGGTTTAGGCAATCCAGAGCAACTTGACCTTATTCTTTCTCTCCGTAGAGGTCCAGCACTTGAAGAAGTACGGCTATGTTTTGATGGTGAAATAGATAATGTTCTAAGGTTACGTAACATACTGCGAGAAGCATATTGTGAGAAACGCAGTACAGTTCAATTGCTGCACAGGTTTTATGGTCGTTACCAACTGGAGGGATAGGACTTCTTTAACTACTCACATGCTCTATCCCAGATTCTTTGGACAGCGCTGAGACAGAGACCTGATGTAGTAACAGATGCAGCTTTAGCAATATGAGACCAGTTTGTGTAGGGGGTTAGAGAGCCAGCCTTACGAAGAGAGCTTCATAAAATGGTTAGGGAGAAGGAGCAATTGCCTGGTTTCAAGATTCACCCCCTAGCACAAGACCTGTTAGGAGGAGAAACATCATCTGTGATAATGTGTCAGCAGGGCCTGTTCAAGATCAGTCTTCTAGACTCGATGATATTCTGAAAGTTGTTTCTGAGCAAGGCAAAGCTATTACTGAATTAACTAAAATAGTTGTGATGTTCAGAGAAAAGTCATCTGGGACCCCAAAGCCTAGACAAAGACTACAATTCACTGAGGATAGAGAATGCAGGCCACATCCAACTGCTACCGGAAATGCATTCAGGGAATCATTCAATCCGGGAAACTAACTTCCTCAGTTGTTGAGAGCCAGACAACTAGAGGAGGGGGCTCAAAAACCCAGAGGTCGAGGTAGAGGTGGGGGGAGTTAAAACCAAGACCCTGTTAGATACTGGGAGTCAGGTTAGTACCATCTCTGAGTTGTTTTTTAGGAGACACTTGGAAAAAGAGAATTCCAACATGACCTCAACTGCTATATGGCTAAAGTTGACACCATCTAACTTATTGCCAATTCCTTATATAGGATACATAGAGTTGGATGTGCAGACTCTGAGGTTAACTATACCTGATTGTAGGTTTTTGGTGGTTCAAGATTCTGCTCCTACATTATCAATGCAGGACCAAGTTTCAAGTGAGTCTGAGTCAGACAAATCTTGCCCTATTCTCCTTGGGATGAATGTGATAAAGAGATGTAGGGAGCTTGCAATAGCCAGTTTTGACATGAATCCTGGGACAGAATTTGATTCGGCTCAGAGAAATGCTTTTCAGAAAGTGCAAGTATGTGACCTAGTTGGGGGAACCTCCATAGCCAGGGTAGCTGGTAGAAACACAGTGCATGTACCAGCAACCTCTGTTGCTACTGTGTATGCCAAGGGCTAAAGCAGGCCATATGTAATCAGGGTTTGATGCTTTTGGATCCCACTGATAGACCACCGGGTATGTGTGATTCCCACCTTGGTTGAAGCTGAGAAATCTGTGTTCCCAGTCCAGGTAGTGAACTTTTCCCAGGAAGACCTGTGGTTGCAACCAAGGACACGGCTTGGGATTTTGAATGTGGTTGAATGTGTTGAAGACACAACTAGAGTGTGTTTTAATCGCATTTCTGCCCAGCATGAGGGGGTGTCAATTGCGGGGAAGGAGGTTCCAGTGTCGGAAACTAAGACGCATTCATTGCTGGAGCATCTAAATGTGCAAGTTTCCTTTTTGTCTCAGTTTTCAGATGTGTTTGCATGTCAGGATGAGGATTTGGGCTATACAGTTAAGATTAAGCATGAAATTCGTCTTACAGATGATGTTCCAGTTACACGGTCTTATAGATGCATACCTCCTACACAATATCAAGAGGAACATACAGCCCAACTTCTCAAGAAGCGAGTCATCAAGGATAGCACTAGTGCTTATGCATCACCCATTGTGCTTGTGCGAAAGGCCAATGGTAATTTAAGGTTGTGTGTGGATTATAGGAAACTAAACTCTAAGACCAGGTGTGATGCTTTTCCCTTGCCCTTGCTTCTTTCCCTCCTGCAGGATAGAGGATGAGGACAACCAGTACCGCCTGCATGTGTCTGGTTTCAGCGGGACAGTGGAGGATTCATTTGGCTGGTATCATGACCAGCAGGGTTTCAGCACCCCAGACATGGGAAACATCTGTGCTGAGATCAGTCATTCTGGCTGGTGGTTCCACCAGTGTTTCTATGCTAACCTCAACGGTGTCTACTACAAGGTAATTTCTGACTGGCTCTGCTGTTTTTCCAGTCAAAAACAGTGAGAATAACAGTAAACATATATGAATTAAAAGAAACAGTGATTTCATGTTGAAATGAGAATGTTGTATCAGTGTGTAAATGTTGACACTGGGTGTTTCCATTAGGGGGGGCACTATTCTCTGAAAGCTCAGAACTTGCTGGGACCAGATGGTATAGTTTGGTTCTCCTGGAAGGATTCAGACTTCTACTCTCTGAAAGCGATCACAATGATGGTACGACCACACAACTTCAGGCCACACCTGTCGCCATAGTGATAAAGCAATGCCATTAGGTCTGAAGGCATTAAGAGAAACATGGCACTCATTGAATCCTGAAACAAAACAGATGAGAGGATCCTGCAAAGATGTGGTTTTTAAAAGATACTTTGGGCCAATTTCAGCAAAATGTTTACATTTTCTATAAACTGACCGGTGATATACATGCAATTTTAATGTCTCAGTGGCCATTGAAATAAAGCTAAAACCACTGCACAAATAAGCGCCCAATAGTAGCTGAGCAGCAGAGTGCCGAGATTGCTTGTAGAAGGACTGGAAAAATCCAGCCAGCAACCAAGAACTGGCAGAAATACTTGTATCAGGAACAATTATGTATTGCTCTGCTGCTGATAATAGTCCCCAGAGGAAGGCGCAATTTCCTTTTCTATAGCCCCCCCCCCTTTTTCTTTCTTTTTTTTTTTTTTTGCATAAATAATGAATAAAATTGGGTATTTTTGATCTGTTTGCAGAGAGATGACTGTCATCAATTGCTTGCTCATAGTAGATTGTTGGGTTTATTGTAAGATCTGAACTACACAAAGTGCCCTGAAATTACTTTAATCTTAAATTAAATTCAAATGAACTCACCAGTGGGCTTGAAGCCCGGAGCCACAGACAGGATAGGAAAGGCAGAAAACACTGAAAGATCCACGGTGATGGTTTGGGGGAGTTTTAGAGCCAAAAATGATTTTATATGGTGAAGATGTCCTCAAGTGGGAGCAGCAGCAGTTACAAACAGTGGGCTGTTGTGCAGCCCAAAGGCTAATGCCTAAACAGCACTTGATTTCACAGCTAACTAACGTCAGCAACCTAAAAAGTTCACAAACTGAATAATTAGATTCAAGACCTTACAACAACCAAGCCTGAAGGAAAACAAGCTACTTACTCCATTTTTTGTAGTTATTTGTACTAGGCATGTGTGGGACTAGATTACTAATCATCCCTATTGTCACTAACCAGACGTCCTAGTCGGTTAGCCTAATAAGATTTTAACTGCCCAGTTACATGGTTGTCCTAAATGTTACACAGCCATCTGTCACCAGATAGAGCTGCAGCCCTGATGTCATTATAGAAAAATTTCATAACTCTGTTAATCTTGGCCTGCTGTTTTTATCAGGTCTAATATTGTTAGTTATATTTAAGTTTTACAATGCAACCTGAAGCACGCCTCCCAAGAAACACCTTCATTTCCGGCTACTTCACCCACATTTGTACAACATCTTTTGCAGTAAAATGTTTTCATATATTTAAGTTGTTTTTATTCTCATTGTCTGTTTGGAGTATAACATGCAGTGTTCATAATGCATGGTGCACCACAGTTAAGCAGCATTTAAATTGTGATTCATTACTGAGGAATGTGGGTAATGGTTTCAAATGCCCTTGTTTAGATCGTTTTTGACAATGTCCATTAAACAGGCCTAAAATTTAACTTGATATCCGAGTGTTACTTAGTTTTAGACTAGTCGATTAGTCTAATTTTTTCTCCCTTGTTTAGTCGACTAAAATATTAGTCGCCAGGAATTTGCTTACTTATAGTTAATGGAGTGGTCACTCTCAGAGTTTGGGCCCAGTGTGGGATTTAACAGTTTGAAATACACTATACTGCCAAAAGTATTCACTCATCCATCTAAATCATTGAATTCAGGTGTTCCAATCACTTCCATTTCCACAAGTGTATAAAACCAAGCACCTAGGCATGCAGACTGCTTCTACAAATATTTGTGAAAGAACAGATCACTCTAAGGAGCTCTGTGAATTCCAGCATGGTACTGTGATAGGATTCCACCCGTGCAACAAGTCCAGTCCTTAAATTTCCTTGCTAATGAATATAACAGTCAACTGTTAGTGGTATTATAACAAAGTGGAAATGATTGGGAATGACAGCAACTCAGCCACCAAGTGGTAGGCCATGTAAAATCATAGTGGGGTCAGTGGATGCTGAGGTGCAGTGTGCAGAGGTCACCAATATTCTGCAGAGTCAATCACTACAGTCCTCCCAACTTCATGTGGCCTTCAGATTAGCTCAAGAACAATGTATAGCGAACTTCATGGAATGGGTTTCCATGGTTGAGCAGCTGCAGTGTTGGATGCAGTAGTGTAAAGCACATCATCAGTGAACTCTAGAGCACTAAAGACATGTATCCAATGGACAGGTATGGTCCCTTAGTTCTGATGAAAGGCACTCTTGGGAATATATAGTGTATTTTCTGCACTGCCCCATTTACAGCGCTTTGATTTGGACATCAAAACTAAACTCTCTCTGCTATCCTCCCCTGGACATTTATGCAAGACGTTTTCAGTTAATTTTTTCGTAAATTATTGAAATACTGAACTTTAATCTCAGAAAAAAAAGATTGATAAACTACTTTCCTGTCTTAGCATTTTTAAGACTTAAAATACTGGTTTAAAATATTTTAATACCTTTTCAGGCCTTATTTTCATTGATGAATATAATGGCTTTAAAGATCTGCAAAAACTTTTAAAGATGCTGAGCCAGGCTAACAGTGAGCCCATTTCTACTTTTTCATAAAATGCTGAGGAACCTGTTTTGGTCAGGCTTTCACCTGATGAAGGTTGGATGAACCAAAACATTATAATTAAATACTGTATATATCACAGCATTAAGCAAGTTAGGACTAACTTTTGGTGCAGATAAAATCATCTGTGAGCTACAGTAAAACAGCCATTTTTGATCATACAATTATTTATTAGAACAGGAATAAAGTGGTACATATACAGGATAACTTCGTCACTCTGAATTCCGAAAGGCGTTTTTTTTGGTTTGTTTTTTAAATTAGGGTGAACTCCTTCAGAAATGACTCTACACCCAGATAGTAATGAGGGGTCAGCCTGTCTTAGTGCTGTTATGTGGTTTCCCTCAGTCTGCAGGCCCATGTGAAATAGATCTTTTATGTGGGGCGCTCCCTGGGACGGGTGACAAATTGCCACCACAGAGGGGGAAGGTCACCCTCCTTGCGGGCAGGAGGGAGGGCTTCGGTCCTGGGGCCTCCATCTGGGGTCTCAGCCTCTAGCTGGGAAACCTGGAAGCAAAAAGACAAAGAAAACAACAAAAAAGAGATTAAAATTAAGGCATTTCAGTGACTACAATAACAAGCCTTTTAGATGAGATGAAGAACAGTGACCTGAAGTTCAGTAACCACACCAGCAACTGCATGGATGTCACCTGGTGGTTTATACTCAGAGATGACCCCCTTGTAATCAACAGAGACCAAATATGCTCATTTTCAGCTCCAGGATTTTATTCTTGCACTCTACTTGAGGAGCTTTGCATGATTTACAGTTCAAAATAATCCTTATTTATCTTATATGGGGCCTTAGATCATCATCCTGTCTAACACAAGCCATTTAGCTCCATCCACCCACCAAGTTTCTTAACCATTTATCCAATCAGGTTTGCAGAAGGGCTGGAACGTATCCCAGCTGTCATAGGGTGAGAGGCAAGCCTATCACAGGGCTAACACAAAGAGAGAGACAACCATTCACGCTCACATTAACACCTACAGCCAATTTAAAAATCACCAATTAACCAAGCTAACCAATTAATTCGATTCCCTTTAATCCATGACCATATCAAGGATAATCTACTCTCACTGAGGTCATACAACTCCAGTTTTTTTGTGGTCAGTTTTCAGTTTTTTTATATTTTATATATACACAAACATAAAATAAGGAATAGCACTTTTTATGCTCATTTTTTAGCATAAAAGTTGAGTTACTTATATACTGATGATTAATAAATTGGGTACTTTGTTTTGCTGAATGTCCATATACATCAATTATACTTTATTCTTTAATTTTCTCAAAATAAACCTACCTACTTATCTAATAGCACAAGATATTCCTTTCTTGTCATTGGCAAAGGAAAACAGGTCAAACGAGGAGGTCAAAAATACTGGTAGCATGTAAAATTTTTGCTGTAGTACGCTATAGTGCCTACCTCTTTCTCCCAGCTCTGCATCCTCAGTTTCTTCCACTGCTCTCTCTTGGAAAAATAATCAGGATACATGGCCTTCTCTGAGGGGTGCCAGTGGTCCAGTACCCACTCTGGGACCTACCAAGACAAAGCAGAGCTCACATCATCTGTCTCTATCCAACATTAGGAGGGTCAGTGTTTTTGCTTCAAATATTTTAGTATAACTGTTCCCAGTTAGTTAAAAGGACAATTTAAGTCCAAAAGAAAGAAAGTTATATCAAGTGGGAAATGATTCGTTTTACCTTGTAGCACTCGTATCTCTCGTAGGAGGTCCCTCCAGGAGAGTCGGGGAAGATATAGGGCTGAGGATGTTGGTTGGCCCAGAACTCCTCCTCTCCTGCCTTCAGCATCATGGTGGCCTTCACCATATCCTTCTCATTCTTGTTATCATCAAAGCGAGCTCGCAGCAAGCAGGCATAGAAACGGTACTTGTCTCTATAATGTCAGAACACCACAACAGTTTTACAGTGGCTTGCAAAAGTATTCATACCCCTTTAACTTTTCCATATTTTGTCACATTACAACCACAAACATAAATATATTTCACTGGAATTTAATGTGAAAGACCAACACAAAGTGGTATACAATTGTGAAGTGGAAAGAAAATTATACAGGGTTCAAAACATTTTTTACAAATAAAAAACTGAAAAGTGCGGTGTGCAAAAGTATTCAGCCCCCTTTTCTCTGAGTGCAACCAATTGCATTCAGAAGTTTCCTGATGACTGCTAATGACTAAAAAGAGTCCACCTGTGTGTAATCTAATCACAGTACAAATACAGCTGCTCCATGACTGCCTCAGAGGTTGGTTAAGAGAATATTGGGGAGTAAACAGCATCATGAAGTCCAAAGAACACACCAGACAGGTCAGCAATAAGGTTGTGGAGAAGTTTAAAGCAGGCTTAGGCTATAAAAAGATTTCCCAAGCTTTGAACATCTCATGGAGCACTGTTCAATCCATTATCCGGAAATGGAAAGAGTATGGCACAACTGTAAACATACCAAGGCAAGGCCATCCACCTAAACTTACAGGCCGAACAAGGAGAGCACTGATCAGAGATGCAGCCAAAAGGCCCATGGTGACTCTGGACGAAATGGAGAGATCCAGAGCTCAGGTGGGGGAATTGTCGTGTACTGCACAAACGTGGTCTTTATGAAGAGTGGCAAGAAGAAAACCATTGTTAAAAGAAAACCATAAAAAGTCCCATTTGCAATTTGCCAGAAGCCATGTTGGGGCCACAGCAAACATGTGGAACAAGGTGCTTTGGTCAGATGAGACCAAAATTGAACTTTTTGGCCAAAATGCAAAACGCTATGTGTGGAGGAGAATTAACACTGCACATCACTCTGTACACACCATCATCACGGTCAAATATGTTGGTGGCAGCATCATGCTCTGGGGCTGCTTCTCTTCAGCAGGGACAGGGAAGTTGGTCAGAGTTGACGGGAAGATGGATGGAACCAAATACAGGGCAATCTTGGAAGAAAACCTGTTGGAGTCTGCAAAAGACTTGAGACTGGAGTGGAGGTTCACCTTCCAGCAGGACAACGACCCTAAACATAAAGCCAGGGCTACAATGGAATGGTTTAAAACAAAACATATTCATGTGTTAGAATGGCCCAGTCAAAGTCCAGACCTAAACCCAATCGAGAATTTGTGGTAAGATCTGAAAACTGATGTTTGCAAACACTCTCCATCTAATCTGACTGAGCTTGAACTGTTTTGCAAAGAAGAATTGTCAAAAATTTCAGTCACTAGATGTGCAAAGCTGGTGGAGACATACCCTAAAGGACTTTTGCAGCAAAAGGTGGTTCCACATAGTATTGACTTAGGGGGGCTGAATACATTTGCACATCGCACTTTTCAGTTTTTTTTTTATTTGTAA
This sequence comes from Pterophyllum scalare, assembly GCA_024447675.2. Classification (NCBI taxonomy): domain Eukaryota; kingdom Metazoa; phylum Chordata; class Actinopteri; order Cichliformes; family Cichlidae; genus Pterophyllum; species Pterophyllum scalare. The sequence goes on from JAMQGT020013694.1 coordinate 38,196, forward strand.
AAAATGTTTTAAATCCTGTATAATTTTCTTTCCACTTCACAATTGTATACCACTTTGTGTTGGTCTTTCACATTAAATTCCAGTGAAATATATTTATGTTTGTGGTTGTAATGTGACAAAATACAGAAAAGTTTTTGAATACTTTTGCAAGCCACTGTATTTTTAAAAAGTCAGCCTTGAGAGACCATCAACCTGTCTCCAGCAACTACATGGTCTCAACCACAAGAATAAAATATTTGTCCATTAATGCACTGTGAGATATTTTGTAACTGTATAACAACGTGCCTAACATGTGGTCATGATTCTTCAACTGATTTAAAGAAAAATAGATATTTCGTTTGAATTTCTCAAATCCATATTAAGCCTCAAAAGTCCAATGTGTTTCATTGCCTTAATGATTTGAATGTCACTGTCCAAAAACTTGACTTTGTGCCAAAGATGCGTACATAAATAAGGCTACAAGGGTACAAGGACCTCGTTGCCACGAGCAGCGGGCCCTGGACCCCACACCCTGCGGTACTTCCAGCACACACTGGAATGGTTTGCTGCCAAGGGTGAAATGGCTGGGATGAGAGTCATCACCCGTTTCCACAAAGCAAAGTTTAGACCGACGCCTCTAATGTGCTGAATGCAGCTGAACCGGCTCAGCTGCAGTTCTGTTATTCGCCGCTTTTGCCGCTAGCTGGCGCCATGTAAATACGAGCAGCATAAATTAACTCCTGTTCAAAACATTTAAAATAAAACGATCGTACTTTTGCATTTTCGTACTCATATTCCTGTTTGCGTTATAAGTGGAGAAACAAAGATGACAGTTGGACGCGAAGGTGTCCGACTTCAGGAATAAGTGACCTGGCTTAGCTATTAGCTTAGCAGTGGCTAGCTTTGCAGTTAGCTTAGCAGAACAGTGAACTGCGACGTCTATAATCTCCGTTTCTCCACAGTCCCCGCTAATTAAGAGGCCCTTCTTACCTAAATATGCACCACGACTCGAGGTGTCTCAAGGACTTCTTATAAAGCCGCAGCACCTTCTGCTGGTGAGTGAGATAGGCAGAGGCCATGTTAGCCGTCCCCTGTCACCTTCTCACCGAGCAGCGCGGAGGATTCTGGGATTTTGTGGCGTTTGGAGGCTGGGGTCGTAAATACTAAACAAAATGCACAGATATAGTTCTTTCCTCTTTGGTCACACATTAATTGTAAGTTATACAAGTGTAAAATTAGCTTCATAAGTCGAATTTACTTCAACACTCCCTAAAATGTTTGGATGAGATGGAAAGAATAGCGGAAAATGCAGCCTTTTCAGGAACAGCGATCCTATCTGTTACAGTTATTAAGGTATCGAAGCATTGTGGGATTGGCGAAAGCTGCATGTGTGGATCTTTCTAAGAGAATTTCAGCAATGGCACAACACACATTCATCGGTAAGACGCTTGTGTTTTACAGTTTGGTAAAACCCAACAAGAAGGTTGAAGAACCCGAGTATTGCTGGCTGCAGCTGCGTCGTGTAAAGCGGAGCCTCCTACGCGTTTAGTTAGTCTGGGAGCTAATGTGTTAGCAGTGGGTTAGCAGTCAGCTGTAGGTAGACGGCGCATTGTTTTTTTGTTTTTTTAATAAAAACTTTATTTAGTACTTCTATTACAGTAACAACAGTCTTGGAAAAAATAATGTACAGTGATGAACACAGAACATAATGGATAAGAAAAGTATAAACATAAAACCCCAAAATAGACAGTTGTCATAACAGAACAGACAAAAAAGAAAAAAAAGATAAATTACACAAGTAAATGCGAGTTACAACTTTAAGTTAAAGATATTTATCGTTTTTATAGCCTTTTTGTTATTTCAGTCTGAGATTGAATCAAGATACAGTTTTACATCTGTTACGAAGAGGTCGAAAAGCGGTTTCCTATGCATCATTTTACTTTTATGAATATGAGTCTTAGCAAGAAACAAGATTTGGTCGATAAGAAATGTGGGAGAGGAGTCTTTCATCTTGACATCTGTGATACCAAACAGAACATTTTCAAAATAGAGAAGGAAATCTGGTTGGATATTATTGGATATCAGAGCAAAAGTTCTTCAAGCATGTACAATTCCAAAAAAGATGAATAGAAGACTCTGGGTAAAGCTTACAAAAAGAGCACGAAATATCAACAGCAGCTTTGTATTTTTGAAGAAAGTGCTAAGTTGGATAACATTTATGAATTAATTTAAAAGAGACTTCTTTGACTTTATTAGTGAGAAAAAATTTGTGTGGGAGAGACCAGACTTTGACCCAATTAAGATTCTGCACAAAGGAGTTTCAATAGGATACACAAGATAGGGATGAAACCAGATTTCCTTGAAATAAAGAATGGATTTTGGAATTGACAGCTTTTAGTTGAGTTGAGAAACAGAGCTTACCAATAGCAGACTGTTTAGGGTCAAGAGGACCCATAGACTGGATAGAAGAGTGTTCAACATCCCTAAACAACATGAGCAAACTGGATGGGAAAGCATCAAAAACAATATTGTATTCTCTTGGAGTGACAGGAACCTTGTACTGAGTAAGAAATTCCTCATAGCTATAAAGAAGGCCTTTGTTATATTAAATAGCTGATTAACTTGAATAATGCCATAGTTAAACCACCTCGGAAAAAATAAGGACCTGTTTTTTATATGTTAGAGTTGTTCCAGATGTGGCATTTTTGTGGAGAAAATTTATGTATATAAATAAGGAACCAGGCTAAAAGTACCTGTTGGTGGAAATTGGAAAGCTTACTGAGTATTTCTGGAATACTGCAATTACAGAGGAGAACAAACTCCTAACTGTTAAAAGACATGTTGTGAAATGAAGTTCCAGATGGAGTTTGGGTTTTAAGATAACTTTTGATCCATTTTATTTTAAAGGTGCTATTAAAGGAGTCAATAAAATTTAGGCCGCCAGACTTAACGTTGTTGAGGACGACAGATTTGCGCCAATAATGCATTTTGTTTTTCCATAAGAAGCCGCAAAGCTTTCTGTCAGCAGATTTACAGATAGACTGCGCATTGAGCGTCGGCCCGTTGCTGTGATGCGTCATCACGTCCGCCGTATTGGGTGTGGCAGATCTGCGCTGTAAATTAATACAAGCTAATGGACTGCACTACATAAGGCGCCTTTCTACAAAGTTCTTTAAGTTAATGCGTCTCATTCACACGTGCATTAATATAAATTGGGAAATTTAGATGCACCAAAATAACGTATGTTATAGGGTCCATGCATCAAAACAGCGTATATGTTTTATGCGTATTTACGGCTGCCGATGTTTGTAACGCTGTTACTGTGGTGATAATTTCTACAATAACCAGATCCTGACATGTAGATATAACATCTGCAGGTTTTCTGAATTAAGAAAAACATTTTTAAATTCAGTGATTTAAGTGTCAATTTAAGTATTATTAATGGCAATCTTTAAGAAAAAATGAACAAGCTTGCAAATTAAAATAAGAAACTAATAGAAACTGATCTACCTCATTTTCTTTTAGCAATGAAAGTGTATACTAAAATTAAAGATCCATATATTGCATTATATAAAATCTTATGGTTAAAAATGTAAACCAAAAAAAAGCTATTTCAAACTTTTGTGAAGTGCTTTATAAATTAAATGTATTATAATTACACAAAACAAGGAGGACAAGAAGCACAAATGCAAAAATAGACCCATGAGCAGACAGTGCACAAACAGAATGTCTAGAATATCAATCAACCTTTATTTGTATCAGATTAATTACTCTGGGGCAGTGCAGTTAAGTAAGATTGACTTCATTGTTTGGATGCAGCACTGCGGGACTGCACAGCATTACCTGCAACATCTGCAGGGGTGGGGAGGTAGAGCAGGTCACCTACTACTTGGAAGGTTGGCAGTTCAAATCGTGGCTGCTCTGGGCTGCATGCCAAAGTATCGTTGGGCAAGACACTGAACTCCAAGTTACTTTCCCACGTGTTGTGTGTAAATGTTAGACAATAAAAGCACTTAGCTTAGTTTCATTATGGAAGTACTTGTTTGAATGGGTTAATGTAAATGTGTTGTATAAGCGCTTTGAGTGCTCAGATAGAGGAGAAAAGCACTATACATGCATTACAGTGGTAATGCATGTAGATAAATTGTGACATCTTGCTCTCCAGACATCGGGGTGAACCTGACAGATCCCATGTTCAGAGGACTCTACAGAGGGAAGCAGAAGCATGATGGTGAGCTACTTCCTCACGCTTACTTTGACTCTGGGGATGTTGAGATTAAGCTTACCTGAGTCCCATGTTTTCCTGACAGATGACTTCAATGAGATCATTGACCGAGCTCTCAGAGTAGGAGTTGAAAAGGTATGCTGTGGGGATCACTGCAGTGTTGATCTGTTTTATAAAAGGGAATTGTACAATTCTGGGATGATTCTGACTTTTACAGTAACAATTTGGCTTTTAGCTGATGTTGATATATTTGTTTGTTTGCATGTTTTGTTTTTTCTGTTGTTTCTGCTGTCTGCCTTGACTCTTGGGCCACTTGGCACCGGCACCTGGTGCCAGTGCCAAGTGCTCAAACTGTTGAGCGTTTTTTCCACCGCAAACTCACTTGGTGCCAGTGCCGGTTCATTGGAACCAGCACTGGCACAAGCAGCGGCACCTTGTCAGTCAAAATGTGGTATTAATATCTTGGAGAAAAAAACTAATTTGTTACATTTTCCAAAATGGGCTGTATGATGAGGGGAGGGTCAATAGAAGTGTCGAGGTGAAGAGCCAATAGAGGAGAAAAAACAAATAAATAAGGAAGAAAAGAACAAGATCAAAAAGACATCAACTTAAAAACTCTTCTGCTGTCAATATAGGCAGCTAAACACAGAATGCCTGTTAGTGTGGTGACATACATTTTTTTGGCAAGAAAACAGAGAAACTGTGAGATTAGAAGTTGTTCTAAAGCCTTATCCACATCCTTAGATAAAATGCCTGACATAATTTTATAAAATCTAAGGTGACACGTTCAGAGGTTCTGTTACGTTGGTCCATCCATCCATCCATTTTCTTCTGCTTATCTGGGGACAGGTTGCAGGGGCAGCAGCCTAAGCAGAGAAGCACAGGCCTCCCTCTCCCCAGCCACCTCCTCCAGCTCATTTAGGGGGACCCCAAGGCGTTCCCAGGCCAGCCGAGAGATATAATCTTTTCAGCGTGTCCTGGGTCTTCCCAAGGGCCTCCTCCTGGTAACACATGCCTGGAACACCTCACCCGAGAGGCACCCAGGAGGCATCTTAGTCAGATGCTCAAACCACCTTAACTGGCTCCTTTTGATGTGGAGGAGCAGCGGCTCTACTCTGAGCCCCTCCCAAATGGCTGTACTCCTTTCTAAGGGAGAGGCCAGCCACCCTTCGGAGGAAGCTCATTTCTGCCGCTTGAATTTGCGATCTCATTCTTTCAGTCACCACCCAAAGCTCGTGACCATAGGTGTGACAGTAAGGGCGTAGATTGACCGGTAAATCGTCAGCTTGGCTTTCATACTCAGCTCCCTCTTCATACCGATAGACTGGTGCAGCATCTGCATCACTGCAGATGCACCCCTGTCAATCTCCCACTCCTTTCTCCTGTCACTCGTGAACAAGATCCCAAGATACTTAAACTCCTCCACTTGGGGCAGCAACTCGTCCCTGACCCGGTCTGGGCACTCCACACTTTCCTGGCTGAGGACCATGGTCTCAGACTTAGAGGTGGTAATTCTCATGCCAGCCACTTCACACTCGGCTGCAAACTTTTCCACTGCGAGCTGGAGGCCACCACCTGATGAAGCCAACAGGACCGCAGAAAGCAGAGATGGACAAAAACCGCATTGTTTCTCTTGAATCTGATGTTCAACTAATGGACAGACCCTCCTTTGCAGCTGACCCCTACGGCACCTCCTGCGGGTTCTGGGCCTTCAGGAGGGTGAGCCCATGTCACATCTTTGGGCTGCACCTGGCTGGGCACCACAGGCTAATGCCTGGCCACCAGGGTAGATAATGGTAATGGTAATGATCATTGCTCCTGAAATCTTAACAACTGTTGGATGGATCATGATAAAGTTTGAATGGTCCCCAGAGGATAAATACTCAGTGACTCACTGACTCTTCCTTCAGTGCCATCATGAGGTTTATGGTTGTGATTTTGAGCAACAGTCAATGAACAGACTCAGACTCCATTCAGATTCACCTATAATCACTTGCATGTTGCAAATAGGCCATTTGAAATGTATTTGGTCTCAGTTAATGATTGTATACTTCATCTGTTGCTTCATTACAGTTTATGATCACAGGGGGGAGCCTTGAAGACAGCAAGGAAGCTCTCAGATTAGCTGCCACCAGAGGTAATGACGACAACACATTTTATGCAACCAAGTGATTTGTGGTTTATTTTCTGGCTCTGTAAGTCTCGAGGTCTTCACTGAAACGCACACAGAAACTTTTGCATTATTTTATTTCTTTATGGTCAGAATCAGCCAAAGCTCCCTAAATGCTTCATTTGGAGGATCAGACCTTTAACAAGTGCTCTCCTTTATCACAGAGGAGTTCTTCTGCACAGTTGGCTGCCATCCCACCCGCTGCAGTGAGTTTGAACAGAATGGAGAATCCCAGTACTTCACAGAGCTGAGGGAGCTGGCAGCGGCACACAGAGGAAAGGTAGTGGCCATCGGAGAGTGTGGACTGGGTGTGTACACACAAACATGGCATTTGTGCACTACCAGATGTGCAAATGGATGTGACAGATTTGCATCTTATTTATTTTCCTCTCTTTGGTTCATACATGCTGTTAAAATGTTTTTTTCTCCTAATTTCAGATTTTGACAGGCTGGAATTTTGTCCAAAAGAAACTCAACTCAAGTAAGTTTGTGTGTTTTTAATAAGTTTTCAAAAAAGAAGCAAACCTTGGCACTCTGCAGCCATTTTTCTAACATCACATCTGGAATTTTAATGGTGGCTGCAAGTTTTAGATTAACAGTGAAATTTGATAGAAGCCATTTCTAAAGTTTGTTGACTCTGCACCAAAAGTCTAAAAGCTTTTTTCCCTGAATATTCTAATTTGCTTCTGATATTATGGTTCGTTTATGACTCCATAGACTGTTGCTAAAATGTGGATGCTACTTCCTAGCCTGAAATGTGGAGCCTTCGTGGAAGTCCCTTAAAAACCTGTGTTCTTTAACAGAAACACTGCCTTTGTCTTAATTGGCATTAACTGATTTTTCATTGTTTCCTCTTTTTGCTCCTTCTGGTCTGTCGCAGATACTTTGAGAAGCAGTTTGACCTGGCAGAGGAGACCAAGCTGCCTATGTTCCTCCACTGTAGAAACTCCCATCAGGAGTTCACTGGTAAGTTTGTGAACAAGAGACTTGAACTAGTTCAGAAACTGGCTTTTTATTGCAAAGCATTTTACTTTTTTTTTTGTTTTTGTTTTTTTTGTTTCTTTCCAGACATCATGAAGAGAAATCGAGACAGATGTGTTGGAGGAGTAGTAAGGACAATTTTGATTTTAATTTTTTAACAGTGTGCTTTGCATGGAGGGATCCTGGGGCTGCAATAAAATCTGCACTAATGTGAAAATTAATTATTTTTGTGATGTTACAATTCTCAGTGTGAAATGAACAGAATAAGAACCTAAAATGTAAAATTATGTGCAATTGATATTTTGGCTGGGAAAATTTACAAAGAAGCCTGATTCTCATTCTTTACAATTCTTTTAAAAAGCTGCTGAGTCACTTTATAAATGAATGTGGATAATCAGATCACAGTTCAGCTGCTTATCACTGTGTTTACTTTCAGGTACATTCTTTTGATGGAACTGCAGAAGATGCTGCTGCCCTCATTGACCTGGACCTGTACATTGGGATAAATGGATGGTGAGATCATTTGAGAAATGTTGTGAGGTGAATTTCAGTTCCATGTCAGGTGTTTTAACAGTACTGCATTTCTCAGTTCCTTAAAAACTAAGGCTAACATTGAAGCTATGAAGTCAGTCCCAACAGAGAGGCTCATGATAGAAACAGGTGAGTCACAGTCTGTTTATTTTAATGTGTCTGATAAAATATGGCCCTGAGTTTGATAACAATGAACCTTTGTTAAAGTTCATGATGTTCCAGTTAAATAACTCCTGAGTCGTTGGTTTGAAGCTGTGTCTCATCTGTCAGGGGATATTTTTTTTATGTTAGTCTGTGCATCACTTTATACACTATATACATGTTTTTGCTGTTATTAAAGTTATTTCACACTCAGACGCAGCTTTATTGTCATTCAGACATAGTGTGAACGAAATGTAGATTCTCAGGTCTTGGTGAAAGTCAAACATAGGATTAGAGAATAAGAAAATAAATAGAATTTAAGTACAGAAAAATAAATAAATAAGTAGCAAAACTAGGATAACTAGAGATACAAAAAATAGAATACAAATTCACTAAACTAAAACAGGTATAGCAGTAACAACTTGAAGTAGTTTAAGGTGCAGTGGTGATGCTGTTTGATATGTGGTGTGCCTAATCAGTCTATGGGGGTGGAATGGTTCAGCAGTCTGACTGCATCCTAGATGATTTTGGATGCAGCTCAATCTCCTTCTGACAGAAGCGTGGCTGCAAATTCACACCTACAGTCCCTCCAACCACCACCAAACACATTCACACTTAGGCAACGTGGGTTAAGTGTCTTGCCCGGGCCACAATGACAGCATGCGCTCAGACGGGGACTCGAACCAGCGATCCTCCGGTTGCAAAGTGAGCACCTACCCACTGCGCCACTGCCACTGTTGTATGTGGGGTGGGTGTGGTCACAGAGAATGCATCTGGTGGTGTAGATGGCTTTGGTCAGGGATAAGTTGCACCCGATGGTTCTCTGTGCAAACTTAACTGGTCACTGCTATGCCTCCTTCTCCGCCACTGTGCATCCAGCGTACCACACAGTGAGGCAGGTGGGGATGACACTCACCACCACAGAGCTGTAGGAACTGAGTAACTCAGGTCCTTCTAAAGCACCCTCCTATCAGCATCCTCCTTTGAGGACAGCAGTTTTTATGTGATTTTCAGGCTTTTCTGGCCAAGATAAGACCAATCTGAGATTTTGTGTGTAATTTCAAGCACTTCATTCAAATTGCTTCAAAACATGATGTCTGTCTTTAGGCCCACGCTCTTTAACTTTCTCAGGAAGTACAAGTGTTGGCGGGCTTTCTTTATTACAGCTGTGGTGTTGGTGCACCAGGAGAGTGTGTAGGTGAGGTGTACACTGAGATACTTGATGGAAAGGACTATTTCCACCGCTAATCCCTCAATGTAGCAAGGAGGGCATCCTATGAAAACTTCTGGATGTTTAGGATGAGGTTCTTGTCTTTGAACGTTTTATTACTTTTGCTTATGGATTCATACCACCTTGCTCCTTTTCCAGACGCCCCGTGGTGTGGTGTGAAGAACACTCATGCCGGATCCAAATATATTAAAACTACATTTCCCACCAAAAAGAAGTGGGAGGCAGGACACTGTCTGAAAGACAGGAATGAGCCCTGTCATATCATGTGAGTAATTTAAGACACAAGTAAAGATGTAAAAGCTTTATAGAATCAATGGATACACTCAGCAGTTTCATTTAAGTATAATAAGTAAATACATTTAAATCCAACAAACCTTTAATTTTAGGATTTCACTATTTTTTTCTCTTGTAGACAAGTCCTGGAGGTGATGGCAGCAGCAAGGGAAGTGGATCCACTGGAGCTGGGCAACACAATCTACGACAATACTGTTAAAGTCTTCTTCAACTCAAGCTGATGATCAATAACAATATCAGAATCACTTACAGGCCATTAATACACTTTTATGAATCTGTTTGTGTGCCATTTACGTGTTTTCTGTATATTCAGCTGTACTTTTGTTATATGTAGAATAGAATAGCCCTTTATTGTCATTGTACATGGTACAACAAAATTTTTAGGGTTTACCACGATAAAGATATAGCTATACAGTCATCTGTTAATGCAAAATAAAAATAATTTTTGCCATAAGGAACATATCACTTATCATGTTTAGAAAAACACATTTTTATTGAGGTCATTTATAGAGAATACCGCTACATATTAATGCAGATGTTGTCATCATATATTTTAACCACAGAAAAGCTGCGATGTTTAAAGATTGTTCAAGTAACGTGTGAACCGGAAATACATCGGAAAAATGTTTATTTTACATTTTGTTATTCAAATAAAAATATAGGCGCTGATTTTATCTTGTATTTGTAGGCAACTAAACCAGCATAAATTCACCTGAAAGCAACATTAAAACGTGTGTAAGAGGGGAAAAAAAGACATGCAATTTTACAATTCTGAGGAAATGTTACGTTAGCTGTCACGCCCACCCACGCTGTGACACGTTACGTCGGAACAGCCTAGCAACTTCTGTGTTCTTCAAAGAAGTTCAACGGTGCACTTAGCAGCGACAAACGGGCGATTCAGAGATGCCTGTTCGGGTTTGTGACACCTTGTGAAGCCGGCTGTGAGAGGAGCCTGAGGTCTACCGGCGCTAACTCGGAGGGTGGGAACGTTAACCTGGAGAAGCAACAGGAGGCTACGCTGGACGAACATGGCGGACAGCAGCTTTGCAGCTGCCGAATAAACGTCGGGCAAAGCGAAACCGAAGACGAGGGGCAGCCGCCGGGTGACTCGGCACGTATTTCAGCTTTACATGGATAGCCAGGGCTCTGAGGGACTGTAAGCCCCCCACCAAAGTCGCATGGCGTCTGCCCAAACCCGGATAGGCCAGCAGGCCTTGGTGGTGCTGGATGTGGCTCTGCGAGTTCCCTGTATTTTTATTATCGACGCCATTTTTAACTCTTACTACGACCCTGGCTCTGGATGGGCCGGGGCGGTGGGAAAGGTGCTGGTCAGATTTACAGGTAAGAGCATTTTAAAGCATTCGAGTCCTCACTTTATCTCAGGGGCAACCAGCTAGCTGCGTTAGCCGTGACTTGGGGCCGTGTCACCTGTCAGACCGGCTAAAGCCGATTAAGCTGGGGCAGGTGTGTGTGAGTGAGAGACACCCTGCTGAGCTCCTTCACCTCCACCCGTAGTCACTCACAACTGCGCCATCGAAACGCAAACTAGTTAACCAGCTAACTAGCGGAAAGCTGTCATTTCTGGTATACGTGCCTGATAACTACGGATGTCCTCAAAGGCACCTTAGACACAGATATTGATGATATTCTGCTCATACTTCCTGACAAGCCTCACGTCTCTAACTTTGCCCTTAGAGCTCCTCTCTGTTTTGAACTCTGCAGGATACTTGCGACTTTACGTCAAACTATGTCGACCAGGTGTCCCACTTGATGGAAGACACTTTATGTACAGCATTTGTCCCTCGATACCCACTTCTCGTGTTTTGAGACAGTAATCTTGTATTCTGACACTTTCAAAAACGATGATTACAGTAATACCCAGAGCTGCTACTAACGAAAGATTTATTTATTGAGGTCTATTTTTGCAGCCTGGCTCACCTTTAGTTTCCTCTGGATATTATAATTCATAAAGGCGCCTCTTCTTTTAAAATGACATTTTCATCAACAGAGTAATCCTCCGTGTTAAGGCAACAAGTTATGTAACTCTGTTTTCCAGTTTGCAGACCTTTGAGCAGCTCTGAAAGTGTTGGCCAAGAGCTCTGGACAGGAAGCCAGATCAGGTGGTTTAAAGTGACTGAGCCCACTGTTGGGTTTGTTTCTTTACCCATAATTCTTTGTTTGGTACAAGAAAAGGCCACAGATAAGTACTGAGGAGGTTGGTTCATGTCTTCATCTGTATGCCACAGTATTATCAAGGGCAAACGTGGTGTTACATGGACAGTGAAAGGCATTCCTTTCTTTATTTTTATTAGTTTTTGTTATATATGTGTGGTATTTGTCACACTGTAAGATTTAAGAAGTTCATCGCAGTATAATATTAGTGATCCCTGACCTATCGTGGGAGTTATGTTCCAGAGACCCCCGCAATAGGTGAAAATCCAAAGTAGCAGCATTATATTTATTATTTATATATATTTTAAGACTTTATAAACCCTTCCCAAACTACTATAAACCTTTCCCACTCTCTGTCTAGAACTTGAACGAATGCCAGGCAGATAGATACTTTATTGAGCCTGGAAGAGAAATTAGGGGAGCTACTAGAAAGGCTGCCACATGATACGGTGCCAGAAGATGATGAATTATGTTGCTGTGCAGTACTGATGGTGATTAAGGTGAAGACAGTGAGACAAATACACAGTACTGCACAGCCAAAAAGAGCATTTACAGTTCAGTACCAGCTTCATCAGGCGCTTCATCAGGTGGTGCAGTGTCTTCGCCCTTAGCTGCAACTTTGATTCCTGTTTAAAGGCATAGATGTAACTGATCTTTTCATCCGAGTGATGAACATAGTTACAGGGAGTTACATAAATACCTATATAGCGCAAACTCTGCAATACAGAATTAGTTTGTTTTAAAAAAAAAAATCACGTGACAGTGAAGGAAGACTCTAATACAGTACGAGACACTTAACCACAATGCCTACAGACAACAAACATTCAATAAACAAAAGCTGCTGGTTATGTTGACTAGAACTATTTTAGTTTAGTTTTGTAAGTACAGAATATTTTGTTAGTGAATTTACATTTGCCTGAACTCTAGTTTATAATTTTATACATAAACCTAAAACTCTTTTTTTTCCACTGATTTTAGTTAGCTGTGCTTATGTGCCCACAGTTCAACACAGAATTAAGATAAATAAAGTAATTTTTTTGATCCAAAAGAAATTATAAAGGAATGCATTCATTCCTTTTTGTTGTCGTGAGCTGCATTTAAAAAAAATTACCAAGGACTGCAGGACACAAATTGAGCACCCTGGCCTGAAATTATGCCAAACACAGGGTGTAAGAGTTTGTCCAGTTGCTTGTTCAGCATTTTACTTGTTGGGATTATTCAGCACTATGTAAATTATTTTGCCCAAATTTCATCAAATTCATTCTCACTGATTTATTCTGTATCTGATGGTAATGTGCAATGTCTAATCTTTTCTTTACTATAATCAGGCAAACTTCAGAAGCTACAGCCAGTCTACTGACATCTGTTCATTTTGTAGTTTGTGCAGTGAGAAATGTTTACCATTTCCAGTTTCTAACTACTTCTCTGGTGTGTTTCTGTCTTAGCCAGTGTCGTGGTATCTCCACAGTGGTGCTGCTCCTCTCCCAGAAAGCCTTGTTTAGGGTCTACACCCTATTCTTTGCTGTCCTCCTTGGCATTGCAGCAGTTCTCATAAATTACTATGCTACCTCCCACATGGACTTCTACAGCACTTACTACAAAGCAGCTTTGGGGTTCAGGTTGCTGCCTCGAACTGGGCCGATACTGTGGCTGGGCATGGCTGCTGTCCAGCTCCTCTTTGGGATTGGCTATGTGTTCTTGCTTAACCTTCAGTCTATGTGTGCTGCACTGGTGGTTCTGGACATCATGATCCCTCTGTGGGGACTGATGATTGAACTTCCTACAGACACCAGGCAGCTGCTGGCCGTGTTCTCTGGCCTGATGCTGGCTGTCAACACAGCTGTTTGCCTCGCCATGAGGCTAAAATGGTTCTACTTATTCATGTCGGTATGTCTACCTGCTCGTACGGCACATGTACAGGATCTATGGGCTTCAGCTGCTGCTGGAAGACACATGGAAGAGGATCCGGTTTCCTGATGTGCTGCGGGTGTTCTGGCTGACCCGGGTAACGGTCCAGGCACTGATACTGGTTTATGTGGTGCAGGCCGTGGGACGGGAGAGTGGAGATGCCACAGGAGGAGCTGCAGATGGGAGCTCTGATGCACAGGTAGATGCTGATTTCAGTGTCTAAGTAGGCATGTTCCTGGTGACTAATTTACTTAGCTTAATTAATAAGGAAAAAACAATTAGACTGACTAGTCTAAAACTAAAACACTCAATTTAAGATCAAATTAAATTTCATACCTGTTTAATGGACAATGTCATAAACTGTCTTTTAAAAAAGGCTTTCTTCTATAGTGAATTACACTTTAAACTGCTGCTAAACTGTGTGGCACAGAGCTTTATGAACACTGTGCATTACACTCCAAACAGTGAAGAAAAAACTTAAAATCAATTGACGTTAAATATATGAAAACTTGTTACTGCAAATGCTGTTTATGCATCTTTGAATATGAGAAAAATAATATCTGAAAAACGAATAAATTGTGACTTAAATTATGGCGCATTGTGCCGTGCATTATGGACAATGCTTGTTGCTCTACAATTCATGGCATGCTTCAAAACAAAATAATACAGTACAAACATCCATCCATCCATCCATCCTCTTCTGCTTTATCCGGAGCCAGTTGCCAGGGGTGGCATCCTGAGCAGTGGAGCCCAGACCACCTTCTCCCCCAGCCGCCTCCTCCCAGCTTACCCCTGGTTCAGACTTTAGAGCTGGGTGTTTGTAGAACTTTGAGGTAACCTATGTAAGTGACCAATGTTGTTGCCAGCCTTTATGCTTGTGACGGTGTTTTGCGTGTGTTAACTACCTTTTGGTCGTGTCCCAGTGGTTTACATGCGATGCCAGCCAACAGAAAAATAAAATACTGGGATTTTTTCCCCTCCTGGGTTCTACTCTTTGCTGTGGTCATTTTTTTGTTTTTGTTTTTTTAAGATGCAAACACATTTCTCCCTCTAGTTTTTTTTGTTTATTTTGTTTTGTTTTGCTTCCTTGTACAAACTTGGGAAGTAGCCCAAAATGCAGGAAAGAGGGTGCGCTTCAGGTTATGTTGTAAAACTTCAAAAATAACAATATTAGACCTAATAAAAGTATCAGGCCAAGATTAACACAGTTATGACATTTTTCTATAACAATGTCAGAGCTGGAGCTCCATCTGGTGACATATGGCTGTATAACATTTAGGACAAACATTTACTGGCATTGGGTATCAATTAAAATCTTGATAATTAGGCTAACCAAATAGTACGTCTGGTACAGACTAGTAATGATAGCAATGACTAGTTGTCTAGTAAACTAGTCACGCATATCCCTGCTTCTAAGTGGATGGATGGAGATATATATATATATATATATATATATATGTACACACACACACACACACACCTTGGGGTTGTTTTCAGCATACCCACTGGATGATCTTTATACAAAAACAAACAACTGAACTGAACAATTTAACTAATTGTTGTCATTAACCAACAGTACAAAATATAAACAGAACACTTCATAGGGCAACAGCATGTGTGATATCTTATTCTAGATAGATTTTGCAGCCCCTATTAGTCAGGACATGTGGATACTTCTTTAAGGCATTCTGGGTTGTACGGCCAACCCCACAGGTTAGCTGTGCTGGGGTTAAGTCCCTGATAGTTTGATTGGAACCCATACTCTAGATGGGAGGAGAGTACTCAGAAATGCATATGCCTGCTGAATGGCCTCGGCAACCATTGGATTGTAGAGGCCATTCAGTCTGGGCTTTGATAAGGGTCTGCCGAAGACACCGGATTAAAGCAGACAAAAAGTTGGTCTGTTCTTCTAAAAGTCTGAGTGTGCATGATATACTCTGTCAAGACCCAGTCAGGGCACAGACAAGCCTGGTGCAGAGCTACCTCCTAGTCTAAGCCAGCTCGACAGGGACAAGCGGAACTTGCATAGTGCCTTCGGCAGAAATGCAGAGTTAGGCTGAAGGATAACCTGAGCTCATTCCAGCAAAAGCCTGCAGCAAGCCCTATTGTATAAGCACTTTGAGTGCTCAGAGTAGAAAAGCGCTATATAAGAACAGTCCATTTACCATCCCTGTAAACTGACAAGAGCATGGAGTATTCTAATGCTCCTGGCAGATGTTATGGCAGGAAAGCAATTTCAAATCAGCATCTCTGAGGGGAGTAAAGGGGGGATGATGAAGTGCATCAAGGACTATGAGGTTCCATGGGGGAAACTGGGGTGGCTATAGCTCAGGAGGTAGAGCATCGGAACGTCTGCGGTTTGATTTCTGGCTGCTCCAGGCTGCGTACCAAAGAATCCTTGGGCAAGATACTGAACCCCAAGTTGCTCTCAGATGCAAGCATATTAGTATGAATGTGAGTGAATGTTAGACAGTAAAAGCACTTCTAGCTTACTTACTCATGGAAGTGCTTGTCTGAATGGGTTAGCGAAGAGTTACGTTAAAATCGGTGAAATTCTCAACCTGCCGCAACACGGCCTCAGTATGGCGCAGTACCGGGCGAACTGCTAGCTAGGACCCTGCATAAATTTTACAGAAGTCATATACCAGGAGGTGGAGACTGTTGCAGACAGGCTGGTGGAGGGCATGTTTGCCACGTTTGGGATGGTGGAAACCAACCTCATTGACCAAGGGAGGAACTTTGAGTTGGCTGTTCTCTGTCGTGTGTTAGCACCTTGGAATGCAAAAACCCGACTACGCCTTTATACCCGCAGAGTGACAGGCTTGTTGAGTGCTTCAACAGATCCTGGCAAAACAGCTTGCCATCCTCACTGCAGAACACCAGCATGATTGGGACATGCACCTCCCCCTTGTCTTGTTGGTTTGCAGATCTGCTGTACAGGATTCTACCTTGTGCACACCTGCCCTCCTTATGCTGGGGTGAGAGTTGCAGACTGCAGCAGAAAAAAACTGCGTTTGGGAGGCCTACAGATGCACTGGTGGTCTTACCAGGTCTGCAACATGCCAGGAGACTAAAGGACCAGATGGAGTCAGCTCATGCTTTTTCACGTGACCAGCTGGAGAAGGCAGGAATGAGACAGAAATGGAATTACAAAATGGGGGTCAAAGGGAGATACATCAGGACTGGTGACCTTATGTGGGTGTACAGCCCAAGGAGGAAGAAAGGCTGGTGCCCTAAATTGGATTGCCACGGGGGGTTACAAAGTGTTAGAGAAGCTGGACGAGGTGGTGTACTGGGTCCAACTGCCAACTAGGGGGAGATGAGTGGCCCTCCACCGAGACAAAAATATGAAAAATATGTACAATACATAACAAGGTCATAAGTCTTTAACAACCAAATTTCTACCAAAGCTGTTGCTTCATGTTATGTGAGTGCATGGTCTAAACTGAAGCTAAAAAAGGATCATCAGTAAAGGTGACACGTGTACCTTTTAACTGCACCATTTTCAGGGTTACCTGCTGAGCTGGGATGTCTTCTGGGATCTGACAAGTAACCTGATCATCTCCGGCTGTGACTCCACGCTTACTGTGCTGGGGATGAGTGCCGTCATCTCCTCTGTTGCACACTACCTGGGCCTCAGCATCCTGGCTTTCATAGGTATGACTGAGTTTTTGTTTCAGTATGTTTGTGTATGTTTTTTAAAAAAACACAAATATATATATATATATATATATAAATATAAATAATATATATATATATATATATTTAGATGCCCCTGGATTGAGTGCTTTCTCATTTTGAACTTTCAGGTTCGACTGAGGAGGAGGACAAGAGGTTGGGTTTTGTGGCTCCGGTTCTGTTTTTCATCCTGGCTCTGCAGACCGGCCTCAGCAGCCTGGATCCGGAGGAACGTCTGGTATGTTGCTGTAGGATTCATGCTTGTTCCCATGTTTATGACACCCTAACTTTCTACATGTATCAGTAACTGAGGGCCTTTGCCATTTTGATCCAAAGGTCCGCCTAAGCCGGAACATGTGCCTTCTGCTGACTGCCATCCTTCACTTCATTCATGGCATGACCGACCCCGTCCTCATGTCCCTCAGCGCCTCCCACGTCTCTTCTTTCGGCGCCATTTCCCCGTCTTGCTGGTATCCCTGGCGCTCTTTGTACTCCCAATGGCACTCAGCTATGCCCTCTGGCATCACTATGCCCTCAACACGTGGCTCTTCGCTGTTACCGCCTTCTGCGTAGAGCTCTGCCTCAAGGTGAGCAGAGGCAGTTTATATTTGGTCAGAATCTGTAAACTCGGATCCTTCCCACAATTTTTAGTCTGAGAGATTTTTTGTGTGTTCCTTCAGTCATTCTGGTTTCACATATTGGAGGTATTTGGATCCAGCATGTCTTAAACTAATGGAAAAAAAACATTAAATCTCAGTCTTGAATTTGAGATGAAACCAGCAAGTCTTGGTCCTAAATAATCAGATGTGCAGTAATTATCTAATTGCTGTGCATATAAGAATATAATTTAGCCATACAAAGTAAGAATTTTGTTGTATTTTATCAGCTAGTCATTCAGTGGTCAGTAGTCTGTGCCTGCTAAGATTAAAGTTTATATTCAATTACAGTTATGGCTTCCAGCAGTTATGAAAACAAGGTATAATCAGGATTAATCAATTCATTTTCTCTGTTCCTTTTCACAATCATGCTGCTGTTTTGTCTTTTCTTATAAATCCAGCACACCACTTTCCTTTACAGCATCTCTCTCAAAACCCAAACTCACTCTTCGGCAGATGAGCGAGAACCGAGATGATGAGACTTTGGTCATCAAGAGCAGTAAAACCATTTCTTCTGTCTGGAGAAAACTTTGGTTTCAGAGAGGTGGAGAAGGAACAACAACATTTTTTTTTTTTAATGTGATGAAAGTCCAAATAAGCACATTTACCATCAGAAAAGTCCAGAATCTAGAGCCAGTTCCTCAGTGTTTTTTAGCTCTCGATAATGGCGACAGCAGGATGGTATGATCTGGAGCCTTTTTGGTTTAACTTGAATGTTTTTGTACATTTTCAAGTGTTAGTTTGATTTATCTGCTTCTTAGACACAGACGTCACTACAAGAACTCAGAAGCAGGCGCATGCTAACTTTACTAAAATTAGCCTGGGGACCTACTGAGGAAGGGCTAGTTTGTGGATGTTGAATCGTAACTGTTTTGAAGGAGAATACAGTTTACATAACTGACAGTTTACTTTCAGCTAAAGGTCAGAAATATTAAGAATTACTGTCTGGTGTTATATAATATAAAAAACATGTATGCGTGGCTGTCTATATTCTGAACATTCTTCCTGATTGTGAAAACAAGATATAATCATGAGCATTCTTCCTATTTTCAAAATAAATTTTCTACAGGTAGTAAGCTTCAAATTACAACAGTTTTCAGGTAGAAATGTATGAACTTCAACCAAAGCAAAGTGATCAACACTGTGCAGGATATCTTTGTTTCTCAAAATAGCTTGGACCATTTAAAGGAGAGGTTCTTTGTGCTGGTATGCTCGTTGTCTGAAGCAGAAATGGTTCACTTGTCTGTTTTGACCTCTGAACCTCTCTCCTTCCTGCTCTCCAGGTGGTTGTGTCTTTGACGGTCTACGGCCTTTTCATGGCCGACGGATTCTCCAATGTCCTTTGGGAGAAACTAGATGACTATGTCTACTACGTGCGCTCCACAGGCAACATCATCGAGTTCCTTTTCGGCGTCATCATGTTTGGAAACGGTGCCTACACCATGATGTTTGAGTCTGGTAGCAAGATCCGTGCCTGCATGATGTGCCTGCATGCCTACTTCAACATCTACCTGCAGGCAAAGAATGGCTGGAAAACATTCATCAACCGCCGCACGGCCGTCAAGAAAATCAACTCACTGCCAGAGGTACGCGGGGACCAGCTGAGGAACATTGAGGACGTGTGTGCCATCTGTTATCAGGAGTTTGCCACATCAGCCCGCCTCACACCCTGCCACCATTACTTCCATGCACTGTGCCTGAGGAAGTGGCTTTACATCCAGGACACATGTCCCATGTGCCACCAGAGAGTTTATGTTGAGGAGGAGAGCAGAGACAGAGCAGCCTTTTCCAACAACAATGGGGGCTATGCAGCGCCACAGAACAACGATGCAGCTGCTGCAGATCCTCCAGCACCGGGGGAAAACCAGCAAGGACAGCTGGCTGCTGAGCTGCCAGCCAATGGAGCAGCAGTTGGTGCACAGGCCGCAAGAAGACCGGCAGTGCTCGACCACGAGCTACTGGAGGACAATGACAGCATAGAGTATGACGAAGACGAGTGGGGGACTCAGAATGGCAGCATGCCAATAGAAGAAGACTATATTAATGATGACACAGATTCTACTGAGGACTGACAACAAAGATCTATAGATAAATATACATATATCTTTATTATATTTAAGTTAAAAATGATAAATGACATCTTACGCATCTTAATTTGCTTTTGAAAAATGTCAGGGATGTCTTTTTTTTTCTTGTTAGTTTCTTTATGTTTTGAGTTTGAGTTTTATTCTCTAAGGGCTCGTGGAAAGAGTAACTGCTGCTCTGTGTGTGTGCGTGTGTGTGTGTGTGTGTGCGCGCATATTGAACCTGTATGATGTAGACCAAAAAACTCCAATTGTTTTTATTCAACAGTATCTCCAGAGTATTGGAGATCCTGATATAAATCTCGGTATGTGGGCACAGCTGTCTTTACACAGTTTATTTCCTGATGCAAATCAGTAGGTTTAAAATAAAAAATGTCAGACTATCCGCAGCAGCATCTTGCCTTGTAGGAGATAGCTGTAGAAACTTTTTGTTCCAAATGAAAGAAAGCCAAGAAGCTGCACATTCTTATTTTCTTTCTTTAGGTTTTGTCACTTATCAAAACCAAAAATTTACCTGATTTTTAAATTTGTCTGATCTCCCCCTTCTGGGTCCTTTTCTTGTGCACACCTGGACTGCCTTCATATTGTTTGCTATTTTTTGATTGCTCTATGGAAATCCATGTTCTACTTGCAGAATCTCTTCCACTTGATCAAAACTGTGACTTGAATTTAATTTTGGGGAAGAGAGAGTTGAACCGCAGGTTCATAGATTTACCGATTAATCTATGTTTCAACCCTCAACCTGTGGTCATGAAATGTGGGTAGCGACCAATCGAGGAAGGTCAAGAATACATGCGGCTCTAATTTGTAATTAGGCTGGCTGGGCTTAGTCTTATGCATGATTTATATTTTTGCATTAAATATGTGAAGAGCCACTGTTGGCAGCATTTATTCCTGTCTGCATTGTTCCTCTGTTGCTCTCCAGTTTGACTCATTCACTTCTTGGTGAAAAATGGCAGCAGAAGTAATGCACTGAAGGAAATGGCAGTACTGAACAGACCAGTCACGTTTGTTGCAGTCTTTGTTGATGCAACGTATAGTTACATTTCTACGGAGGTGCAAATCAGGTTTTGGCATAGGGTCTCTTGCAGTTGTAGCATACTTTAGATTTAGCACAAATGCGTACATCCCACTTTAGACATTGGGTGAGGAATCCAGACATCCGTAGGGGGCTCAGAGTAGAGCTGCTGCTTCTTTGTCTCAAAAGGATCCATTTAAGTGGTTCAGGCAACAGCCTTTGAGGGCGAAATTGGGAAGAGACCAAGCAGTAAACCTAGAACAAGACTTGGAAAGTGTTTCTGGAGAGCAGGACATCTGGAATGCCCTGTTTAATCTGCTGCCATTGCACCCCGACTTCATATAGTGGAAGATAATGGAAGGATATCATGGAAGAAGTCACAGAGAGGCTAATCTGGCTGGCACTGAAGATTCAGTGTAGGCGGTTTGTGCCCTGCACCCTCACTTATATGTCTCAGGACATTACAGTAGAGCGTTGCATTGACAGTTTTACCCTGGGGTATAAAAATGTGAATATTCCTGATCTGATGTGCCGGCTTCAGGCTGAAATGAGACCAACTTCCATTTGGTTTCTGAGCCATAGCCAGATGCACAGCTTCATTCTCAAATGATCCTCAGCATGAACGTTTTATCAGTTTGAAAGTAGTTGTTTGCTCTCTGCCCTAGTTTGAGGTTTGGAGTTAAAGAAAATGTAAGTGGTCTAAAAATCCTGTTTCAGAGGTGCACAATGAGATGACATTGAAGGGGAAGAATGCCCGAATTTAAACTAAGTATGCTTTTTTCCTGTGTGTGGTGGGAGTCTCGGAACATTATAAACACACTTAATATGCAGCCTGACATTTGCGTGTAAAGTGTGTGCGTGCCTGCCAACTTATGATAGTGATATGATGGTCTCTTAAGGATTGGGTTTATGTTCCCTTATCGCGTTACAGAAGAATGCTGGTAGTAACACAACTGAAGCGTGATTAGCAAATGTTGAGCTTTATTCATTCTGCAGGATTTGCATTTTTAGAAAAGCTGTGAGCACAAATATTTGTTTTTGTAAACTGTCATGACTAATTCATCTGGTTTTAACAAATGATCGAAATCAAGGTTGCTTTCTTCCACATCTGTGATGGTAATTATGGTTGATGTTGATTTCTCTGCATTTAAATCACTGGTTACACACTTCATTCATCTCTCAAACTTACAGATCAATCACAGCTCAGGTTTGTGGTAAACTCACTCAGCATTTTTTGGATTTTTTTTTTTTGGTGGTTCTTAAACTTAGTGTTTGTGAATGACAGCAGTAGAGCGAAACAGTTTCCCATCAGCTTTGCACCAGCAAGAGAAAACTGAGAGGTGTGTTTGATTTTTAAAAAGTGATATCCTACTGTAATCGCTGATATACCTCTGTTATTACTTACTACTGGTCTCTTGTGTGACCTTGCTTACATTTGTGTACATTGTTGTACACATAATGAAACAAATTATGTGCACACTTTTCCCCTTAACTCTACTTTCTATGTCATTCTTTACAGTAATCAGTATTCAGTTTGGCTAAAAGCTTGTTTCAGACCCAGAAATGGTTAATATGAGGATGAAGGTATGAAGGTGCAGTGGAAAGCACATCTGAAGAACTATAGTTCAAAAAATTTTAAAAACTGCAAAAATGTATTAGTTGAAATTATTTGTCAGTCCAGGAATGGCCATAAGAATACAGTATGAAGAGGTGCCAGTTGTTTTGTTCCCTTGCATTTTGTAAAGCAAAAGTCTATCAGTTATTTTAAAAGAGAGAGATATCATTTTTGTTCTTTTAGTGGTGGTTTTATCAAATGCACATTGTCTTTCTAATCACT
Organism: Pterophyllum scalare; assembly: GCA_024447675.2. NCBI lineage: Eukaryota > Metazoa > Chordata > Actinopteri > Cichliformes > Cichlidae > Pterophyllum > Pterophyllum scalare. Next base: position 61,101 of record JAMQGT020013694.1, read on the forward strand.
GGTACAGACAGTGTGTCTCATTGTGCCCAAGCTGAGCAGAAAAACTATGACAATGGCACTTTTTCAAATGCTAAAACTGTGTTTCTACTCTCAGGCTGCTGGTCTGGAAGAATAGTTTCAGAAATCTGGAAAAACTCTGCAACCTCTCAGTAACCATGTTCAGCTATGTACAGCGTGCAATTATATTGTGAAAAATTATGGTTAAAGAAGAAACACTTTATCTTCAAAATGTTATACCTGCTGATCCAGAATTTTAAACTACTGCCCCAAATGACGTACCAGCCAGTTCCCTCAGCACCCACAGACATCTTCATTGTGAACCTGTTAAAACTGGCTTTCAAGCACAATTCCGAGTATTATGTTTAGACTTCCACAGCCAGAACATTTTCAAGGGTTTGACTACAAGTTTGTGCTCAATGCTGTTATAATTACAGGTTGTGGGAAAAAGCTGAAAGGAATTCATTCAGTTTCTGTGATAATGAGAAAATGTTGAGGTCTAAATTGATTAGAAAGCTGTGCTTTTTTGTTTGTTTCAGTAATGAAGGACTTTATTAGTTTGATTGTTTTGAAAGCTTTTTAAAAGGTAAAAGCTGTTTGTTTTGCCTTTTTGTTTTAAAGAGATTCATGTAAATAAAATCATCTTTGATATTGAGTCTGGACTAATGACACCTTTAAATGGTTTCTTCCAAACATATTTGAACAGTCTTCATTAAATGAAGACGTGTAGAAATGGAAAGAGTGTAAATGCAGAGGATTATAGTAATGCAGTTGAGTCATTAGACCAGAAGGTGGTACTATTTGCCATTTGCCCTGGGAATGTTTACGCCAGGGGTCATCAACTATATTTGTCTTAAGGCCGGAAGTTTTCTCAGCAGACAGTGTGAGGGCCAGATGCTCTTGTAAAGTAAAGTAAGATTAGTATTGTATCCTAAGTAATTTATTATCATTTGATATATCAATTTTCCTTTCAAATTTATACTATTTTTATGATGTGATGTGCAAGTCTTGCACTTGCATGTTCTTCTGTTATGTTGAGGGTTGTTATGGGAACACCGCAATTGTGTGCAGTTGTTCTCATTATAGATATGATGAACACGAAACCAATAAAATGTTACATGAGAGCAATGAGTTTATCTCTGCACAATCTACTTTTCAGAAGTGTTTTTGTTGTAGATTTTTTAAATCAATATAGAGATATGAAGAGTTCAGATGCAAAACCTTCTAAATCAATAAATTCAAAGTTAGAGAGAGGCCTATATTGATACAGCAATTGGTAGAATATAATTTATTTTATTTCTTGCTCAATTAATTTTTAATATGAAAGTGCCATGCATGATATTTCCAGCACATTTAATCTTTTTTTAACAGTCCGGCTGTTTAAGGATTCCCTCTACAGGCCCATGTTGTATGTAAATTTTAAAAACCAAACAATTTGTCAGTAACCTGAAAAAAATGAGTTAGCTGGTACAATTTTATTATTGCAAATACAATATACTGAGAAATCGGTTATATAATGCTGTGTTATTTTAGATCAAGCCACACAGCATCATATAATTAAGATAATCTCCATCTCCAACATTAAAGTGATGACATTAATGCATCTGTAGTCCTTCTTTAGGGGTCGCTACAGCAGATTTTATGCCTCCGTCTCACCCTGCCCAAACCACCCTCCTCTGTCACACCAGCCTTCACTACATACATGAGGTCTTCCTCTTTTAGTCCTGCCTGGCAGCTCCATCTTAAACAGCCTTTATCCAGACCATCTTAACCTTGCGTCTTTAACTTTGTCTCCAAACTGCTCAGACTGAGCTGTCCCTCTGATGGGCTCATTTCTAATCCTGTCCATCCTGGTCACTTCTAGTGAACCTCAGAGCAGCTCCTGTCTTTGAGTCAGCGCCACCATCTCCAAATCACACATCATAGTAGGTCTCACTACCATCTTATAAACCTTCCCTTTCACTCTTGCTAACCCACTATACCCTGCCTGCACTCTCTTCCTCACCTCTCATGAACAGTACGTCAGAGGTGGAAGTAGAATTTTCTGCTATCTGTTCTTGAGTATTTATTTTTTTCTGACAACTTTTTACTTCCTACATTTTTACACAAATATCTGTACTTTCTACTCCTTAAATTTTCAAAACAGGCTTGTTACTTTAGGCATAAGACATTTCAGGGGAGTTTTTATTTCCCATTACTGGGCCTTCAAACATCAGACTGATGTGAGCCCAAATGGAGGGAACAGTAACACATAAAGGACCGTTGTATTGGCGTATCCATCCCCGGGGCTTATCTCATACAAAGACACGAAAGAGGCAAAACCATATCATTTATATATCACATACTGTAGCTCTGTACTCATGGGTTACAGCGGGCCGGAACAACGTTTTTGGTCAGTAAGTTGTGGTTGCAGTACTTCAGCATCTAGGTAGTGCTACATAAGAGGAGCAAAAATAAAGGGAGTAACGTGTTGTGGCAGGTAATTTCAAATGCAACTTTTCTATATTTTCAACAAATGTCAACAAACACACTGCTTGTGTGCAGTTTCTTACAGTGTGTCTGCTAGCTAAATGCACAGCTGCTGTATTTCCAGGGCAAGAAAAGAAAGATAACTTCACTGAGTGATGGAAAAAGGAGTAAGAAAGACAGGGGGAAAGAGAGAGGTTAGATTTAAAGGTAAGGACTATTCAGTGCCATCTGATAAGCTGGAAATTTGAAGCTTACATTTTTAAATCAGGTATTGGATCTGTATATGATGTGAAGTTATGATTTTTCATATTTTGAAACATCCTGAAAAACAAACAAGAACATACTAACTTTGTGTTATTCAAAGTTTGCATTAAATTACTGCAGTTTTTTGCAAGATAAACATGTCAGCTTGCTGTACTATGGTGAATTTACAGTAAAATTCTGTGTTGGATTGGTGCACAGCGGCTGTAGTGTTCAAGGTCACAGTTAGGTTACATCAAGAGTAGCAGAGATGAGTCTGAATTTAAGTTGATGATTCACTGAATTCAACCTTTATGCCAAATGTATATTGTCCGTATAAAGACAGTATAAACAGTAAACTGTCAGTGTAGGGGATAGAAATCAATCAAGACAGCTTGTGAAATATTGTGTTACATCTTGTTGAATTTAATTGTTTAAATTCTCAGAGCAGCAGCACAGGTCAGCTGATCACAGCTGACCTGTGCACACAGGTCACAACGAAAAGCTGCTGGGGCTCACAAAAGAAGTTATTGTTAGCTGGGATTCTTTTCCCCACACTGAGCCACTACAACTGCTCTTAGGGTCCCCCCACCTGCTGAATCCCACTTTAATGCCTGACTGGGATTTTCTGGTTTTTAAGTTGGCCACAGCATTCCTAACTTTGGGAATGGCTGGTTTAGGTGAGAGTCACCCTCTACACGTAGGTAAGAGCAAATAGAGCTTTTTTAAATTCTCCCTTTTTCTCTGCTCATGTTCTACATAACAGTGTTCAAGCTGAGTGCATTCATTAGAATTAAAATTGAATTGAAATAAAGTTTGTATTCTAATGCAATATTGTTTTATTATTACATTAATATAGCACCAGGTGCTCCTTGCATTATCTGTCTCTCATTCACGCATGTATGCTTGCTGTCTTGCTTCAGCTGACTTTTATTCATCTCTCTCCAGAGCATACTTCCCCCTCTCCAGACTCTCTTCCAGTGTCTGCAAGCATCACATCCACAGAACCTCCTGCCTGGCCTCACCAGTCAGCCTGTCCATCATCACTGCAAATAAGGGGATCAGAGCAGATCCCTGAAGTCACTCCACCACCCACCCGAACCCATCTGTCAGTCATACCGCACACCCTACCCCTGTTTCCTCACACGTCTTGCACCACCCTTGCATACTTCTCTGTAATGAATCAATAATTATATTCCAATACTATATTGTACATTATGCTGACTTATTCCTTTATCCGTTAACCGCCTTATGTTTGCTGCTAATAAGCCTAGAAACGCCCCGTTTTTAGTATTAAACATATGACCGGAAGTAGCTCTCTTATTTTGAAAGTCGCCGCCGGAAATCTAAGTACAGCTGACTTGTTCGTCTTTAGCTTGAAGTTCATGTGCCAAACTCCTCTCCTAATTCCCGAATCTTTAAAGAACATGAAACGGCTAGCGCGGCTCACGGCGCGGAAACAGGGAACGCACGACTGCTTGCTATTTAACAAGTTTTACAGAAACGGCTCATAAAAGTCGCCCATTTGAGCACCATTAAGTCCGAATTTAGCCCGAAGCACCGACAGACGGCCAACTTCCACCCAAGCTGCGACGCAGCGGAGGAGATCGAACAAACAAAAGTAATTTACATTTTCTGGACAACAGTAGTGATTTATTTTGGCGCCATGCTGAATATCTGCCTGCAGAGGGCTTTCCGACCGGCTCTCCAGAAGTTGCCGAAGGCGGCGGGGACTGCGCGCCGCGCTCCGTGCTGCTGGATGGGTACACACGGGAGAAACGAGCCGCTGGAGCCGCTCAACTCCCCCACCCGGGCCAAAGAGTTTATTTACCGCCTTCACCCTAAGGAGAGGACGTGTTTACTCCAGGAGCTGCAGATCTTCGAGTCCAAGGCAATCGCACAAGGTAATGCACCGAGCAGCGCGGGTTAAAGGTGGAAGATTGTATGGGAAGTCATAGGTTGGCAATACAGGCGAGCCTATAGCTCCTTCGGTGCAGACCAGCACTGATGCGCCCTCTGATATCCAGAGCCGGCCCAAGCCTTGGAGGGGCCCTAAGCAAAATTTGATTTTGGGCCCCCCCCATACCCATTTCATTGTCCCCTGATCCTAACTGTTATTATTTGGGATGCATTGCTGTTTCAGTCTGATGCGCATAAGCCCACTGAAAAACAATGTTTTTCAGTATGATACACATTGTAAAGCTATGTCATGGCCATGACACTGAGGAGAGTGTGGCAAGTATCAGTGCATGCCACATCCTATCTAGAGGGCATAGACTTTTTAGAAAATATGTGATTTAGAGTGTTTGACCTGCTTTTGGACATGTTGGACATGTTCTTTTTATCCAAAAGATGTTTAGTTTTGCATAACTATGCAAATGCACCTAATTACAGAATAGTAAATAAAACATTTGTAATTGTATAAATTATAATTATTCAGAATACAGAATTGCTGAGTATCAGTAGAATAATATCAAACACAAATAGTCAGCAATGGGGCCCAGTGCCACAAGAAGTGCTGTAAATATGTTATTACACTGCTATACCACAAAATTGCATGGTGGCAGTACCCCAAGAGCACAAATGAGGCATAAAAGTGAGGTCCACTAGTCTATGCATGCAACCTGACCACAGTGTGAAAACAACAGTGAGTGAAAACAGTGAGTGTCATTTCTCAACATACATGCATGAATAAAACCAAGATATGCCTAACTAGCATGTCCCATGCACTGAACCTTGTAAATACTGAACAACCATGACATATAAGAGTCATGATTCTGCAGTGTGGCAGGCAGAAGAAGGACCCAAACACAGGACTCAGGAGGGAACACGTGAACTCAGATATACACAACTTTAATTGTGGGATGCACTTCAGGTACAAGGAAACTAGAAAGCTCAACTGGAACTAACTAGTCAACAAGTCAACAACTAGGAATACTCAGGGAAACTCTGAACCAGGAAACACAGTACCTGAGTGAGACGATGTAGCAAGGTGCAGGAGGAGAGATGATACACACACACGAGGTAATCAGAGAGATAGGACACACCAGGTAGCACAGTGGAACAAGACAAGGGAAGTAAAACTGAATACGATACAAAGGACTGCCAAAATAAAGCAGGAAGTAGACATGGAAACAAATGCTGATTTGACGCAACACAGGGAAGCAGACACACAGAGGGACTACAACACCTAGAGGAACAAGATCAAAACTAGACACAAGAGGAGAATAAATTGGGTGCAATGTGGGATCGTTTTTATGATCATGTAGGGAGACTTGTTCTCCCTGATTTTCTGGATTGATGCGTCTCACATTGCAATGTTGAAACGACAGGCTACCTGAAAAAGTTTTATTTATTTCATTTTATTTGTTTTTATTGTTTGTTTTGTTTGTTTTTTGTTTGTTTGTTTTGCTGAGGATATTTGCTTTGTTCCTGAGTTTGTTTTATTTGTTTTATGTTATGCTTTGTTTTTTCTGTTTGTTATGCCAGACTTGAATCTTTGATACTTCTTTTGAAATGTTTACAGGTTGGCTATTTTCTTGTAAAAAATAATAAAAGTTGTTGGAAAAAAAAAAATTAGACACAAGAGGAGGACTTAAACTACAGCATAAGGAACAGAGACCAGGACTAAATCCACTTAACAGGAGAAGAAACCAGAAACAATAAAACACCAAACAGAACCGGGAACACAGGAAGCCTGACAACTGAAACAGGTTTAAATAGAAAGGAACAACATCCAAGAACACAGCTCAGAAAACTAAACTAAAAAGCCTGAGGATATGAACAATGAACCCAACCAGGAATTACCAGAAAAAGATAAAAATTCTAAACTGCAAAAACACAAGACACTAGGAATCAAACAGTAACCTTAAACAATACAACAATGAAAGTCTAAAAACTAAAAATGCTGCATCATAAACCTAGAACCATGATAGAGTAAGATCCAAGCAAAACGTATATTAACTATAAACACACTGAGGATGGTGACACAGGCTGACAGGTTCTGTTTTTCATATAGCGACATATTAAATAGCATACCTAGCCAGCTAGTGATAGCTAACTACGTCTGGAGTTGGTTACCAACTAAATATATTGTAATTGCTCATGGAAACATACTTTTGTTTTTTTCTTCCTCTAATCTTCTCCTTTCCCTCATCTCGGCCTCAGAGGGAACGCCTCCTTCCTGTCACATTTATGTTTTGTAGCTTCTTCCACAAATGATCATAACTGAGGGACCATCAGGTCACCTGGAGCACTGCTGATGCACAGCCTGCCCAAAATACCTGAATGCATGCTGACTCATTAAATTAGTATTTTTACAATTTTATTGTATTGTAGAATATCATGAAAAAGTTGATTTATTTCAGTAATTCCAGTCAAAAAGTGAAACTTGTATATTATATTCATTCATTTCACACAGACTGATATATTTCAAATGTTTGTTTCTTTTTAATTTTGATGATTATAATTGACAACTAATGAAAACCCCAAATTCAGTATCCCAGAAAATTAGACTATTACTTATAACCAATACAAAAAAAAGGATTTTTAGAAATGTTGGCCAACTGAAAAGTATGAACATCAAATTATGAGCATGTAGACCCTCAATACTTAGTTGGGGCTGCTTTTGCCTGGATTACTGCAGCAATGCGGCGTGGCATGGAGTCCATCAGTCTGTTGCACTGCTCAGGTGTCATGAGAGCCCAGGTTGCTCTGATAGTGGCCTTCAGCTCTTCTGAATTGTTGGGTCTGGTGTATTGTGTCTTCCTCTTCACAATACCCCATAGATTTTCTATGGGGTTAAAGGTCAGGCGAGTTTGCTGGCCAATTAAGAACAGGGATACCATGGACCTTTATCCAGATACTGGTAGCTTTGGCACTGTGTGCAGGTGCCAAGTCCTTGTGGAAAATGAAGTCTGTATCTCCATAAAGTTTGTCAGAAGCAGGAAGCATGAAGTGCTCTAAAACGTCCTGGTAGACGGCTGCGTTGACCTTGGACATCAGAAAACACAGTGGACCAACACCAGCAGATGACATGGCACCCCAAACCATCACTGATTGTGTAAACTTTACACTGGACCTCAAGCAACATTAATTTTGTGCCTCTCCTCTTTTTCTCCAGACTCTGGGACCTTGATTTCCAAAGGAAATGCAAAATTTACTTTGATCATAGAACATAACTTTGGAGCACTCAGCAGTCCAGTCCTTTTTTGTCTTTAGCCCAGGCGAGACGCTTCTGACGCCGTCTCTTGTTCAAGAGTGGCTTGACACAAGGAATGCGATGGCTGAAACCAATGTTTTGCATACGTCTGTGCATGGTGGTTCTTGAAGCACTGAATCCAGCTGAAGTCCAGTCTTTGTGAATCTCCCCCACATTTTCACAATCCTCTCCAGGGTGCGGTTATCCCTATTGGTTGTACACTTTTTTCTACCACATCTTTTCCTTCCCTTCGCCTCTCTATTAATGTGCTTGGACACAGAGCTCCGTGAACAGCCAGACTCTTTAGCAATGACCTTGTGTGTCTTGCCCTCCTTGTGCAAGGTGTCAATGGTCATCTTTTGGACAACTGTAAAGTCAGCAGTCTTCCCCATGATTGTGTAGCCTACAGAACTAGACTGAGAGACCATTTAAAGGCCTTTGCAGGTGTTTTGAGTTCATTAGCTGAACTCAGGCACCAGGTGTCTTCAATATTGAACCTTTTCACAATATTCTAATTTTCTGAGATACTGAGTTTGGGGTTTTCATTAGTTGTCCGTTGTAATCATCAAAATTAAAAGAAATAAACATTTGAAATATATCAGTCTGTGTAATGAATGAATATAATATACAAGTTTCACTTTTGAATGGAATTACTGAAATAAATCAACTTTTTCATGATATTCTAATTTTATGACCAGCACCTGTAGAACACTGGCATGTTAAAAAAAAAAGAAGTTTAATCACAAATGTAGGTGAGCTTGGGGGCCCCCTGCTGGTCAGGGGGCCCTATACAGCTGCATATTTAATTCAATTCAATTTTATGTATTTAGCGCCAAATCACAACAAACAGTGGCTTTGTATTATTGTAGGTAAAGACCCTACAATAATACAGAGAAAACCCAACAGTCAAAATGACCCCCTATGAACAAGCATTTGACAACAGTGTGAAGAAAAATCTCCTTTTTAACAGGAAGAAACCTTCAGCAGAACCAGGCTCAGGGAAGGACAGTCATCTGCCATGACCATTTGGGGCTGATGGGAGAGCGACAGCACAAAAGACATGCTGTGGAAGACAGCCAGAGATTAATAATAACTAATGATTAAATACAGAGTGAAGTATAAACAGAGTAATTAAGGTGAATAAAAAGAAACGGTGCATTATGGGAACCCCCAAGCAGCCTAGGCCAATAGCAGTATAAATAAGGGGTGGTTTGGGGTCACCTGATCCAGCCCTAACTATAAGCTTTATCATAAAGGAAAGTTTTATATGTCGCCTATGCCTCGGGCCAGCTCTGCTGATATCACCTTAGGTGCAAATCCAGGTGGAACCCATTGTTAAAGTTCAGTCAAGGCTGTTGATGTTCATTTTAGACTGACACCTCAGGGAAGGGCTCTTCCTCTCTGTTTGCACAGTCCAGGTCACTGGGTGGAGTTTACCCTTAAAGGCACACACAAATCCAACGCCTCCTAGAGACTAATGCGCCAGGTGTTACTAATTAAAGGTCTAATTGACATTTAAATGTGTCAATACTAAAGAAGAAGAAACAATATTGGTGACACCAGGTGGGCACTACTGGAAATGCAGCCACACTGTGCTGGGATTTGATGGTTAAAGGTTAAGACTTGTTACATATACATGTAGGGAGCACTGTGACTGAGCCTGTGATTAGCCACGTTAGAGTGTGACAAGGCCTACCAGCTCTGGTTCCAGTCTGGGTCTGCTTTATGTGGCAGATAAAATGGAAAACTGTAATTTTAGGTCCTCAGCTCCAGTTACTGACAGTCATTTCTGACTGAAATACTGTAAAATAAACAGTCACTCACCGCCAGCTCCCCTCTGTGAGCTTTACTGTCTGTCTCGCACATTTCTCCGTTCATGATCTCAGCCAGGCTATGCTTTGTTGCCTCCTTTTTCTGCCTCTTCAGCACAAATGGCTCTCCATATAAACAGTGCGAGCTGCTGATCGTCTTCCATGCTTGTGTTGGTACAGAGACAGTATGTTGTCTGGTGCATTGGTTCAGTCACAAAGCTAATTTTCTTTGCTGCCTGCCAGACTGTGCAGGTTGCTGGAAACCTTCTTACTGGCTGGTCCTTGTAGGTTTTAGCTTGCCACATTCAGCTTGGAACAGCCCTAACAACAAGTAAGGAAGACCCCTGATCTGGGTTGTTGAGCCAGAAGTTGATTGAGGTGTAAATGAATGGTGCACAGAATTGTAAAGCGCTTTGAGTACCGTGAAAAGCGCTATATAAGTCTAAGGCATTATTATTATTATTATTATTATTATTATTAGAAGTTGACTTTGTTTAGCCATGACAGAAAGCTGCATTACATCCAAGCTCACATCTTGAGAAGCAGCCTTTTATGGACTGACTCTATAGCTGACTCTGGTAACAAAACTGATATTTAAGTTCTGTTACCAGAGCCTAATAGTCAATTTATTGTTTTCTTTGTGTGATTTTATTTCAGTTTTATGATGACATTAAAATTTCATTTACTTCTAATAGCTACGGAAAAAATTAATGGCCCACTTATGCTTAAATAATACTAATACACTGCCTGGCCAAAAAAAAAAGTCGCCACCAAAAAAAAAAAATCAAAACTAAAGGACCGCCTTTAGCTTTGATTATGCCATGCATTCACTGTGGCATTGTGTCAATAAGCTTCTGCAATGTCACAAGACTTATTTCCATCCAGTGTTGCATTAATTTTTCACCCAGATCTTACAGTGATGATGGCAGATTCTGACCACTGCGCAAAGCCTTATCCAACATACCCCAAAGATTCTTAATGGGGTTGAGGTCCGGACTCTGTGGTGGCCAATCCATGTGTGAAAATGATGTCTCATGCTCCCAGAACCACTCTTTCACAATTCGAGCCCGATGAATCCTGGCATTGTCATCTTGAAATATGCCCGTGCCATCAGGGAAGAAAAAATCCATTGATGGAATAACCTGGTCATTCACTATATTCAGGTAGTCAGCTGACCTCATTTTTTGAGCATATAATGTTGCTGAACCTAGACCTGACCAACTGCAGGAACCCCAGATCATAGCACTGCCCCCACAGGCTTGTACAGTAGGCACTAGGCATGATGGGTGCATCACTTCATCTGCCTCTCTTCTTACCCTGATGCATCCATCACTCTGGAACAGGGTAAATCTGGACTCATCAGACCACATGACCTTCTTCCATTGCTCCAGAGTCCAATCTTTATGCCGGTATTGTTCATAAGATTTTTTAAATTATTGCTCATCAAGGGGTTATAAAAGCAAACTAAACTGGCCAAACTGCTTTCTTAATCATTGGTATTGGAGTGATTTAGAATTTCACTTTTGTTGCATAATTATTAGTGTGGTATGGCACCAGAATGATTTTCATTCAACTATTTCTTCAGTTCTAACATTAAGGGCATATATTAAAAAAAATGTACATGCAGTATTGGTTCTCTGTTTACCACGGTGTCTGTTATTCTGAAGTCTTTCTCAGTCCCAGCTGACAGAATGTTCCACTGAGTCCAGTTAAAATGAATTCAACTGTGAATCTGCTGCTGCTCATGTATGGTTTTGCAGTAGATAAATAGTGCTTTTTAACAGTGTGGCTGAGGTCCATTAAAATGATCCACCCATGTAGATGAAAACAGCACGGGGTGAATTTCCATTTTTCTATAACGATGTAAGGGCTGCAGTTCCATCTGGTGGCAGATGGCTGCATAACTTTTAGGACAAATATTTACCAACATGGGGTCAATTAAAACCTTAATAATTAGGCTAACCGACTAGTACATCTGGTACAGACTAGTAACAATAGCGACGATTAGTCATCTAGTCGAGTAATTGCGCACATCCCTAGTTCCACCATCTTTATGTTGTGATCGTTATGTTGTTCTTCATTAGTATTGTTGTTGTTGGCAGACAATGAAGGGAGTACTGCTCCTATATATTCCTGTAGTGTGTTGCAGTTACAAAATGACACGATAAGCAGAAGAAAATGAATGGATGGATTTTAAAATATGACGTGTCAACATTAAACTTCCACATTGAGTTTTTTTTGTAGTTGACATCATGGATTACATAGATGAATCGTTGCAGCCCTAATGAAAATATGTTACTGAAACTTTTGGGCCTACAGGAGGGCGGGCACACACAGTCTTTAGCAAGGGTATTCAACTTGAGGCCTCGAGGGCCGGTGTCTTGCAGGTTTTAGATGTGTCTCCGCTTCAGCACACCTGAGTCAAATATAGAAGTAATTTGCAGGACTCTGGAGAACTTGACTCATACTGAAGGGGTAATTCAGCCATTTGATTCAGGTGTGTTGGATCAGGGACACATCTAAAACCTGCAGGGCCTCGAGGCCTGGAGTTGAATACCTCTGGTCTATAGTGTTGATGGACCTCCTTAATTCCGCTGACTTGCCTTTTATAGCGGAAGCAGAGTTTGGGGATGAGGATGACTTGCCCATCAATAAGTTCCTGAAGGCTCTGGATGTTGTAGAGCTGTCTTGGTTGCCACACCTCTGCAATGTCACAGGGAGATTGTCTGGGTGCTGGTCCCCATCTTTAAAAAGAGGACCACACAGTGTGCTCCAACTCTCGGGGATCACTTTCCTCAGCCTCCCCAATAAGGTCTATACCAAGGTGCTGGTTAGGAGAGTTTGTTTACTAGTCGAACCTTGCATTCAGGAGGAGCAATGCGGTTTTCATTCTGGTCACAGAACGCTGAATCTGCTCTTTATCCTCTCAAGGATGTTCGAGTATGTGTTGGAGTTTGCCCATCTAGTCTAGCTGTGATTTGTGGAGCTGGAGAAGTCATTTTACTGTGTCCCACGGGGTATCCTTTGGTGGGTGCTGCAGGAGTATGGGATGTCTAGCCTGTTGTTACAGGTCATTCGGTCCCAGTGCAATTGCAGCAAGAGCTTAATCTGGATTGCTGGCAGTAAGACAGACTCATTTCCAGTGGGTGTTGGACTCCACCAGGACTGCTCTTTATCACCAATTCTGCTTATAAGTTTTATGGACAGAATTTCTAGGTGCAGCCAAGTGGCAGAAGACTTCTGCCTTGGTGGCTTCAGCATCTCATCTCTGCTTTTTGTGAATGATGTACTGGCTTGATCCAGTGGTGGCATCCAGCTCACACTGGAGTGGTTTGCAGCACAGGTGTCAAGCAGTGGGTATGAGAATTAGCACCTCTATGTCTGGGGCCATGGTTCTCAGGCCCCATTAACATGAAACAGTGTAGTTTTGCCATTTTCATCTCCTTGGCAGATTATGATATAATTTTGCAGGTATATTGCCTGCCACTACTGCTAATGCAGTGCTTTTATTTTAAACATTCCCATCCCAGCTGTGCTAAACTGCTTGTAAATACCCACCCCCTGGTCTCAGTAAACTGAATCAATGAATTTATTCAAAGACTTGTGTGGAACACTTTTTTTCCCACAAGCAGTACCTGAAATGAATTCAAAAAGTGCAGATCTTTAGGGAGTTAATTATTGGGATTAGGACACTTTGACTATCACTGCAGTAAAAATAGATAGACTTTTCGTTGACTTACAAATCCCGTTGATTGCATCTTTGATTACATCTCAGTGCTCTCTCACTCAGACACCTGAATTGTGCTGGCTGTGATTAGACATTAGCTTCATAGTTGAATAAAGCTTGAAGCTTGAAGGAGCTATAACTATAGACTGTATATAAAGGATGTACTGTGTGTAGCCACTGTGACTTAGGGACTTCCTGTTTTTCAGCCTTTGACATTCAAATGGGAACCTGGAAGCAAACAATTCCAGCACTTTCTTTCATATTTGTACATATCTATTTTCCACACATCTCAGGAACTTTTCAGCCTCACAGAGTGCTGTGGAAGTGAGGTTGTAGAGTGCTGGGAATACAGCAGCCATTTCCTCAGAAATTGGAGGCAGATGAACAATCTGTGTGGTTTTTTTTTAAACCTTTATTTTACCAAGTAAGATGTTTGAGAACCAGTTCTCATTTGCAAACATGACCTGGTTTGAGGTGCTCAGCAGCGACTAAGACGTTTGTGTAAGATTGAGGGAGTGGTGCTCTTTGAATGGCACGTAAATTAGGTTGTCACTTCAAAATTCAAGCTGCCTCCTTATATCAGTGCGTCTGCCTGCCAGGCTGACATGATATCGCTTTCAACTGAGTCCAAAGTGCTGCCTCATGTAGGGAGATTGAGATGAATCCTCTCCTCTGAATGTTTTTCCTTTTTTAGTATTCTGTGGTAAATATTAACAGTAGGCAGGGTGGCCACCAGGCCCAGAATACACCTTTAGTAATTTAAAGCCTTAAAAAGTATTAAATTGTCTTAAATATTTGCAGCCTGGTGACTCTGTGGTCATTACTGTTTTATGCTTTCTGTGCTTGTGAGGGTTTTCTATACCATCAGAAAAACAAAATGCTAGGATAATGCTGCCTATCTTGGCTTTTGAAAGAGATTGTTAATCTTAAGCATTTCACTTGCTGACCTTGAATTATTGATTTGAATGGGTATCATTTTATTTAGCTGTGTCAGCACACAGTATCTCTATTTTTGCCCCCTCTACAGAAAGTAGATTTTGCAATGCAGCCAAATCCTTCAGTTTGTGTTATTTTTTAAACAAGACAGACTTTGATCAATTTCCCAACCAGTTCAATACAATTCAAGAATAGAAATCCCTTTATTGGTCCCACAATGGGGAAATTTCAAACAATAGGGAAATTTCAATTTTATTTATATAGCACCTAATCACAACAGTAGTTCCCTCATGGTGCTTTATATTGTAAGTTAAAGACCTACAGTAATAGAGAGAAAAACCACCAAAATCAGATGACACTGGGGGGTGTCATCTGATTTTGGTGGTTGCTTGCTCATGTGGGGAGTGGGGGCTCTTGGCACTTGGCAACAGTTGGAAGGAAGAACTCCTTTCTAACAAGAAAAAAACCTCTGGCAGAACCAAGCTCCAGGAGGGGCAGGCATCTGCGGCGACTGGTTGGGGTTGAGGGGAGAGAAACAGGACAAAAGACACACTTGCCTCTTTTCCACTAGTACCTCGCTGCTCGACTTGATGTGACACAACTCACCACGGTCTTGTTTTGTTTCATTACAATTGAGTACCACCTCAATGTGGGTGGAATTGATACAGCAACGCGGGTAGTAGTCTCTTCACTCAAACACAACACAACAGTGTCTACATTACTGTGTTGTGCGATGGTACCCATGAGCAACCATTAGCTCAGAGACCTCACGATAAAAATTTTCCTTTCTCGTCGTTTCGTCTAGCTCCCACTGGATTCTCTCATCTGCCACCAAGTAGCAATGGGCAAAGTGAGGCTTTGTGAAACACTGAAGCGTTCAAAGCATTTGTGCTGCAATTGTATGGAGGCTTTGAAACAATCTGAAACCCATCTCCACGCTTTATCTCTATAATGCTGTTTAATGAAACGTGACACAGACAGGCCCTTCACAAGTCCAAACAAAGCTACTGATTATACTTGACTATCAATAATTATGATCAGCAATTGTTTTTGAGGAACGAGGAGACTATTAAAGACAGCAAGCTCTGACTGCAGTGAACAGAGCACTTCAAATACTATTTTTGCTCTGTTAACATTCATGAGGCTGTTTCATTTGCTTAGGGCTACAACTAAAGATTATTTTGGCACTTTAATAATCTGTCAATTATTTTATCGATTAGTCGATCAGTCAACGATTATTTTAATCTTACCTCACCTGTTCAAGCCTGCCCACCTGTTAACATCACCTTATTGTCTCTTCTCACAATTAAAATAATGACCCATAAAAACATAAGTTTGAAACTAATCAAATGTATTTTTTACCATTAATGTGACCATCACAATAAATGTCAAATAAACAAGGCATATTAAAGTGAAGGCAATTTTTATTTTTAAATGGTAATATAATGTGCAAATAAATAAAAATGGCCTTTGTCCAAAAGTTCAAATAAAGCTTCAAATCAAATCAAAAAGATTTTTCCATGGAAAACACAAAGTTTACAGATGATTCAGAGGTTTACTCTTCAGAATGAACACTAATAAAAAGGCAAGAATAAAATAGGAGCCAATGTAGCTGCTCCGATTTGTCCTTCACTCGTTAGCTAACATAACGCGTTGACGTTAAAAACTTTAAAATTTACTAATTTTTGTAGTTGACGTCATTGATTATGTCAATGATTTGTTGCAGCCGTAGTGGGAAACCCCCAGCAGCCGAGGTCTATTGCAGCATAACTAAGGGCCACCTGATCCAGCCCTAACTAGACGCTTGATCAAAAAGGAAAATTTTAAGCCTAATCTTAAAAATAAAGAGGGTGTCTGTTGGGAGCTGGTTCCACAGAAGAGGGGCCTGAAAGCTGAAGGCTCTTCCTCCCATTTTACTCTTAAGTATCCTAGGAACCTTCTTTATATGCAGGGAAGCTTCTTCATACCTGTAGGCATCTTTACGTCTCTGTAGATGTATGTATGGTTCCATTAGTCTTTTAGTCTGAGCCCAAGTGTTTCAAAACAGTGTCAGCTGTAAGACAGGAAGTTCTCAGCAGAACTAACCTCTGCCTAAATTGTCGGTTTTATTTCCAAAGTAAAGAAACCTGAAGGAAACTGCTTTACTGCAGACTCTCTGTAATTTGCTGTTTGTAGCAAATGCCTTAAACTTATTTTCCTGTGGCAGTGGAGGTCTGTTCTTACCACAAAGCCAAGAGGATGTGTGAGCTAATAAATGGACCTTTAAATGAGATGGGGATGTCCTGTTCAACACTGAAATGTTTAGAAAGAACACTGAAATCTGCACATGCTGGCTTAGTTTTGGGGAAAAAATTTGTGAAAATGTTCCAAAACATGAATTTAGAGAAAGCTAATTTTCACTAACAGATCCCATCAGGCGGATTTTATATTTCAGCGTTGTCGTTCCCCTACTGAACTCATGTACAGTGAAGAATGCAATGTCTGGAGAGTCTTATAAGCAAAGTGAACATCGGAACTCATTTAGACGCCTGGCTAAAAGTAGGAATGAGGTTACTTTAAAACAGTTGTTGCCATACTGACACTACCAATACAACTCTACATCAAGGTTTGGAATGCAGAGGTTTAAATGTAAAGAAACCTTGTGTGATGGTTGAGCTGCCAAGTTGGATGGTGAAGGAGAATACACAGCTGACTGGAGGTTGGTCTTAATTTCCCTTCCTGCTCTGTGTGCATGCATGTGTGTGTGTTTGTGTGTGTGCATACAGCAAAGTTTTTCCCTTGCAAATATTTTATTTACTCAAAAAACTGAACAATAAGAACACAAAAGATGCTCAAAAAATGTATCAGCAGTGTGCTCTATACCTTTAGTAATTCAGACTGTTGATATTATACATACATAAATGTTAATAATGGGACACATTAACTGTCACAGAGACAGATTAATGTGGATAAGTGCACTTTGCTACATAAATATCTGTTAACTCCAGCTGTGCCTGTGGGATGCTGTCATCTATAGTGATTATTTATTTTTATTCACGTCTGTGGAGTTCTGTGTTCATTTTTCATTGTGTTTGCCAGGTGTGCAGTATGTTGCAGGAAGCATTTCCACTCTGTTAATCAGCAGTCTGACAGCAGACAGATGATACCGTATCTGCTGAAGTCTAATTATGTATACTCAGACACACATGGCCAGCTTATGTTTGATTTAATTGCACACTGACATGAACTGCGTTCAGCTCACGCTGCTGTCAGTAGGAGCTTTATGAGATATTCTGCAGCGGGCTAGCAAACAGTGAGAGCTACAACTCTTCCTCATTTACTCATCTGAATCCAAATCTGCCGCTTTTGGCAGATTGTACAGAGATATTTATTTTTTGCTTGCATCAGGCAGACCTATTTCTAGATGTTTTGCCAGGAGTCACAGTGTTTGTACTCACATTGCACAGTGCAGGAAGGAAGTCAAAATCAAAAGGGGTGAAAATAGGTTGTTCACACTTTGTGGCCTGAAGTTTTCAGTGGTGTGTTTCAAATTAATGCCTTTTGTTTTTCTTTTCTCATTTTAAAAGAAGACACCAAGTTGCCTCCAATGGCTGCATGAGGCGTCTTTTCTTGCTACGACCAGGAAGCAAAATAATTGGAAGGATGGGAAAACCATAAAGAAGTTTGTTCTTAGATCCTTGGTCTATGTACTCTTTGGTCATTCGTTTTTCATTTTCAAAATGGATAATAAAAAATGAAGAATGGATTTTTTTTTCTTTTCATTTCATGCTCTAAATCCATATAATGCCAAACGATTTCTATTTCTTTTCACCCCAATAGTCTGTCTTTTTATATTTCTCAAACTGGACGTTTAAACCGTCATCAAGGCAATTCAAGCCGCATAAATACAAAGTGCTCATTTTTATTTGTTGCTTGCGCTTGTCAAAAAAGGGGGGTTTTCCCAGAAGAGCATCAGGAGATTTTGCATGGAAAGTGGCTTGACTGGATTCTCTGATGCACAACTGCAGGTGGAGGTGTCAAAAGCCTAACAGAGAAGCGTTTACTGTTCAGAAAAACAATGTACTGCTCCATCTTGCAGTAACTTTATAGTGGTTGATGGGAAAGTTTCTCTGATGCCACAAAGAAAACTCCAAAACAAAACATATTTCCGGCTTAACAAAAATTATAAGACGGGTCATTTTTCTGTTTCCTATTCATTGTGAATTTATGTTTTTATTTCAAATGGAAAAAAGAAATATAATTAGTTTTACATTACATGGATTTGGAGTGTGCCATGAAAATAAAAAAAAAGATCTGTTTTTTGTTGGGTTTTTTTAATATCCCTTTTGAAAATGAAAAACAATTAACCAATTCATTTTTAGTTTTTCAATATCTATTTTCAAAACGGAAAAACAAATGACCAAAAAGTACATAGACCCCGACCGACCCTTGGTGTTAGTAGGAATGTAAAGTTTGGTTTAAGAGAACAATGGCAAAGGATTTGCTTGCCTGTCAGCTCTACGGTAAGAGATGTTTAAGCTGTTTTCACACATGGACAATTTCAGGATAGTCTGCTGGGATATTGTATCTCACATGTGGCACACACCATGAAATAGTCTGGTTCAGACACGTTCCTAGGACACATAATTCACCAGAATATTAGCTGTGCTTTTTGATGTTTTTGTTCGAAATGACTGCATTGGACATTTGCGTTCTCATGTGTAGCTCTGTTGGAGAAGTTGGCACTTATACTTAGGCATTAAATCTTCTGTCAGTATGTCATAGCTGCAAACCCCTTTGAAACCCAACTCTGTAACCTGACGTGCTGTTCTTTAGAAATGCAGCTACACACCCCACATGTCTGTCATTGGCTGTCATGTCCTTCTGCACGGTCATGGCTGCCATTTTTTTTTAATTAACTGGAAGACAGTGGATCAACTCAGAGAAATCATACTAACAACTAGTGCTTTGGTGGAGAAATGGCACACCAGCGTCAGCCACTTGCATAAGCTACATCGTAGGTTCTATGCAGCAGTATAAATAAGTGCAAGAAAGGTTTAGAACTGCAGGGTGTGTGTCTAAACGACTGTACTGTGGATGTAAGCGGCACCACTGGCAGGACAGCAGTACCCACCTGTTTGGTACATGGAAGAAATTTTCGCTTTAATCTTTGGATAGTTTTGGATAGTGTATTCCTGTGGTTAGCCTCTGTGGGCAGCTGCCAGCTTTAGCTGTAGCCAGGGGATATCTGCATAGCAGATGATGTTCTGTGTGCCATCTGTTGTTTATGAATGTAAACATTTGTCAGACATTAACTGGTTTTGAGATTAAATTTCAACAAATAAAATACTTCCTTTTACTCTCTTCATGAACTGTTTAGCTGTAAACAATCTGCAAACTCAAACTTTGCATTACCTGGACTACAAACAGGAAACCCAAAATCTTGTGATTCTGCATATTTACATGTACACTTCTGTTTATAGCCATTAAATACTATTTACACATCTGTTGTCATCACCCTTTTGTGCTCCACTGATGCCACTTCAGTCATTTCATTAAACTAAAGGTATTACCCACAGATACACTAAAACTGAACACTTCCCTTTCTGATTAAGAACCTGAAACGTTTTGTGTTTATTACCACCGTTGTGAAATGCTTTGAAGGCCTTGGTCCAGCTTTTCAGAGTTGACTGTATCAGCCATGTTAAGATCAACATGTTAAGATTTTAGCAAATAGTTGAGATTGATCTGCTCTGGGTTCATTGATCAGCTCCAAGATTTAAAGGTCCACTCTGGCTGGACCTCCCCAGAGGGGAGATCAATTAGTGTTTTATAATTAGACTTAAGTGTTTCATTCTGTCAGGGAATATTAATGCTACCAAAGCACTGAATCTGTAATTCATAATGCAGCTAAAATATACAGAGATTTTTGCAGGTAGTGTTTTAAAACAAACAAAAAATACCCACTTTAAGAATTACTGCAATCATATACTCTCAATAAATAAAATAAATTGTAAGACATAAACTTCTGAAATGTTTGCATAAGGAAAACTCCAGTGAACCTGTGAAGAGTGAGGCAGACCTGCGTACATGTATAATCAGCACATTATCTGAATGCATCACACTGAACTGAACCTGCAGTGTTATCAGGTCCTCTCATTTAAATTCAGTGGATATCTGTCAGACATACGGACCCTTTGCTATGGCCCTTAGTCACATTAGTATGTTTTTTGCTGAAGCTCAAAATACATATATTTAAAATAGTCTCCAGATAAAATTTAGATTACAGCCTGCATGTTTTCAAGATTTCCACAAAATGTATATTTTACTTCTGTTTATGCTTCACTCCATCCACTCCCTGTGTTGGTTATATTTTCATTCATCTGTATTTCTTTGTTTTGAATCACAAACTTTAACTTTATTTCGATTTGAAAATATGTCGACTGTAGCTTGTCATTCAGTCGGCCACTTTTTTTTTTTTTTTGGAAAACTTAGGCGCTGCTTACCCTGGTTCCCCGAACTGGAAGGTTGCAGTTGTGACTGCCATCTATACAGTTCATTATGTAGTCCAGATGGTTAGCTAAGATCGTGTTGCCTTCTATGAGTAACTGCTGTTGTACATTAATAAAATAAGAATAATTTTTAACAGATT
Source organism: Pterophyllum scalare (assembly GCA_024447675.2). Lineage (NCBI taxonomy): Eukaryota > Metazoa > Chordata > Actinopteri > Cichliformes > Cichlidae > Pterophyllum > Pterophyllum scalare. Next base: position 82,112 of record JAMQGT020013694.1, read on the forward strand.
ATTATTTCTGGTATTGACTTGCAAAGGCAGCACTTAATATCTAGTCAGCTATTCGCTCACATCCCTAAAGATAATGCCCTGTGGACGAGTCCACGTGGTCAAAAAAAAAAAACTGGCAGGTACTTGGACATCTGCGCAGATCCTTGAGCTCACCATCTGACCATATTTATGCCTACTCACAGATGCTGAAACTGTAACAGGGATTTCATCTGGTGGAAATGTCTGTTATCACAGTTAGTTTGTTTGATTGGCAGGCTCAGACAGGTACTCTCATCACAGCCTCTCATCTGCCCTCTCTTTGCCTTCCTTTTTAATGTAGATTTTCTAAAATAAAACCAGTAATTCTTTATAGTTTGAAAAATAAATGAAGAATTTAACCACTCACTGCTACTGTTGTAGTGCAAACTGTCAGTGTTGATGTAAGTGTGAGAGGAGAGCACAAAGGCATCCTGTTGTGTTAAAAATGAGTGAAGAGCAACATTTTGTACCATTCTGTTATGTTGCACAATTGTGTGCAGTTGTGCTCATTATAGATATGATGAGCACGGAAAACAATAAAATGTTAAATGAGAGCAACGAGTTTAACTCTGCACAATCTGCTTTTCAGAAGGTGTTTTTTAAAAATTTTTTTTTAATGAATTTATAAACATGAAGAGTTCAGATGCAAAACCATCTAAATCTGCCCGGACACTTTTCTTTTAAAAGAGCTTTTTTTTCCTTCTGGATCTTATGGTAAATTTTAGTAACTGCCTTTTGTCCAAAAATGCAAATATAGTAATTTACCTACATTTTAATAAATAATATTTTGTTTTGAGGCAAACCCAGCAAAATCTTTAGTCTGTCCTCTGCCCAGTGTGAATAAAAGCAAAAGGCACAAATATCAGACTATGATAAAGATTTCGACATGGATTCACACAGTACAAGCACAGTGGCCAAAAATGGCAGCACACTGAGGCCGCAGGGTTTATGACAACCGAGGGACCCATGCAAGGGCCTGTGACCGCATGTACACGCCCAGCCGTCGAGCCACCTACCCATCCGGTCTCCCCGTGAGCAAAGGAGACGGGAGCCCCGCGCAGACTGGGGAGTACGCTCGGCAGCCAGTAACGATCCTTCCGCAGGTTCACTGATGGATATCTCGTTCTGACTTTTACTTCTTTTTTTTTTTTTAGACAAGTTTGATCGGTGAACATTTTTCTATCCAAAAGGTTAGACTCACGTTCAGCTGTGTTTTATCTGATCAGTGCAGCCAGAAAATGCTTGAAGTCACATGGTCTGATCTAGCATTCTGATTGGTTCTAGGGACATGGAGGCATTTACAAGCAATGGGAAGTGGCATTTGGAGGCTTTTGATAATTCAGACTAGTCAGAGACAGGTATTTCAGGTAAAGGGGTTATGACACAACATGATTGATTGGCAAATAGTACCTGTAGCATAACAATTTGGAGGGCTGGATGGAAAGCTCTGGCGGGCCGGATCTGGCCCGCAGGCCACCAGTTTGCGTTCTTTGTTTTAAAACATGCTTTCACTTTGTGACCATTAATTCATGCTCATAGGTAATGTTCACACTAATTCTTTGATCTGCTGCTGCTTTGTAATCCTTTTTTTTTCTAAGCCTATTTTATAATGCTTTTCATATCCATCGTAAAACACATAGTATCACCATGTGCTCGAATGGGCTTCACAGGAAAACCTGCCTTGTTTTTTGATTAGACTCTGGATTAATCATACGGTATTTAACAAAAGAAACAAAGTTGAATTTTTTTCAGTTTGGATATGACGTCAGTACCTGTGTGTTTATCCTAGGTTCACTGCTGTGGGGTGACAGAAATAAAATATTATTTTATTATTCCTCTTATTTCTCTTCATCTGCTTTGCCTTATGATAGTAGAGAAAACACTTCCTTGACTTCAGGTATCTGCTGACACTGAGTACTGATCAGATATAGTGTTAAAATAATAAGCTGTACTCCTCGGTCTGAGGAAGAGACTATGAGTCATTCTGTATGTGTAAGGCTGCCTGACTGTAAAGTAAGATGTAACAAATACTATAGAAGATAAAAATCACTGAACAAGTATTTATTAGTAAAATTGTAAATTAATTTGAGTCAGGATCGAAAAGAAACACCTTTTTTTTTTAAATACCTAAACAATTATTGATTGTCAGAATAAATTTGTCTAACATTTGGGGATCTGTATGCTACCTAAAGATAGACGAGGGGAAAAGTATTAAACAGTGTTTTGATTTTAAATTTAAACCTGGTTTGGGTCAACAAACACCAAAAATAGATTCTGACCTTGACTGAGAGAAGTCTGATTCTGTCTATGGCTTGTTTGTTGTGAAAAAATGAGTCTAACTCGAGGCTTCTTCATGCAGCCTCGGTCCCTCAGACAGAGGCCAACAGTGCAGAGACCAACTGTCTGTCTTCCCTGAAACTGTCAAAAAACTTGGTGAAACTTGTGTGAGAGGAGCATACAGATGCGTAGGCAGAGGTCAGGAAACAAAGGAATCAGCAGATTGATGCTTCTCAGTAATTGACCCACTCTTGTAATTGGACTCTGGCCAAGAGTGCACTCTGCTCCAGTGGCACACTTCTCTGCGTCAGCTCAGTGTTTCCTGAGGTGCTCCACACACCAGCCCCATTCTGCAGCTTCTCACTAATTAAAATGAGATGATGAACCAAACCAGCATGTGGGACTACTGAGTCTGTGGATGGAAATCAGAGAGCAGCTCTCACAGAAACACAGTTTGAATTTTCACCGAGTCTTCTAGTGTATTTTTATATTTAAACCCTTGTAATACCTGAGTTTTTGGCCATTACAGAGCAGTAGAAATATTCAAAAGTCAGCTTTTAGGGAATATGTGAGAGTTGTTTGCAAACGGGTGCTTATTTACACATAGAGCAGTATTATAATTTATTAGCAGAGGTGTTTGTGGGTTTTTTAAGCTCTGCCAACATCCAACATGGAATCTATGAGCTGAACCGTCTGCACATGAATTAAAACGGTGTATACGAGCAGTAACTGTTTAACTAGATAACTTTTTTCTGAATTAAAATATGTAAAGTGATTTAACAAGGTTTCCTACAAGGTGGCTCGGTGGTGCAGTGGTTAGAATTGTTAACTCACAGCAAGAAAGGTTCTGGGTTCTGTTGTGTGTGGTGTTTGCATGTTCTCCCTGTGTTTGGTTCTCTCCAGCTTCTCTGGCTTCCTCTCACATTCCACAGACATGAATGTTAGGTTAATTAGTTATTCTAAATTGACTGTAGGCTTGAGTGGTTATCTCTCTGTCTTAGCCTCATCTCTGTGTCTCTGGCACATGAGCCTCTCTCCCCATGACAGCTGGAATAAGCTCAAAATAATCTTGTTTTTAAAGAAGTGAATTGCCGTCATGCTCTAGATAAACTCAAGAATGAAATGTTCTGCAGTGAAATTGAGCCTAGTTGCTGTTTCTTTGTGACTCCTGTAGGACCCGAGCTGATGAGGGGTTCATGCATTTTAGTGCATTTTTAGGGGAGAACAAACGCTTTCTGAAACTTTACCGTCGTGTTTCAGTTGAAAGTGTAGATGGATGATTGTACACGAGGAGAGGCTGTGATGAGTTTGCAGTGATGAAACTGTGTCTTCATGTTGCTGCAGACAGTTAAATTCAAACCTCAGCAGTTAATGTGTGAAATTCTGATGTGTTTTCATTTATTTTTTCCTCAGACAAACTGGAGCCCTCACCGCCGACTGCAGCACAGATAAGATATGGTGAGAGATTAAACCCTGCACACACAAACACAAATCCTCCATATTTTGGAAGTAAATTGCAAACTGAAATGTATTCATCAGTAATTTTGCAGTCTCCTCCAGTTCAGGCTTTAATGCTTGAACAGTAGTTGATATTTGACTTTGGAAAGAAACTTTCCTCTGCTCTCTGCAGATGAACACTTTATTTTATATATTTTTTGTAAGTACATAAGCACTGTACTTAGTTCTGGTGATTTTTATTGTCTGTCTCAATATGAAATAACAATATTCTCTGAAATCTGAAAATCAGTGACACCGTTCATTCAATAAGTGACCTCCTAGTCAGAATTCGATACAACTGATAGATTTTTGTAGCCAGAGGAGTCGCGTCCTGCTGGTCATTAGGAAGAGTGCAGGTTTAAGACACTTTGCATGCACTACCTATACACAGTTTAGGATTATTTGATTGCTGTCTCTCCCCGTTATAATGTTTCTCATAAATGTTTGGGAAATATGAAGCTAAAACCAGCAGCCATGCCTCTGAAAACACGGGAAACAATTTCAAAGGGATCTGTAATGCTTTTCCTGAACTTCTCTATTTAATCTGTTAAATGTGTTCTATACTTTTCATGTTTTTTATTTACCTTCTCCTCTTAATTTGCAGTTTTACTCCACAACGCCATCCCCTTTGTTGGATTTGGCTTTCTGGATAATGCCATTATGATTGCAGCAGTAAGTGAATCTCATTTTGTAGGAATTAGTTGCTTGTAAAGAAAAAAAAGGGAGTCTTATCTCAGCATTAAACCTGTAATTTCCTTCTGTCTGCTCTTCCTGATATACTAAACACTGAGTCAGGTTGAACATTTCACCTTTTTCTCTTTTATTTTCCAGGGAACACAAATCGAACTCTCAATTGGAGTCACACTGGGGATCTCCACCATGGCAGGTAAGAGCTGACAGAGAAACTGAGCAGGCAGTCTGCAGAGTCAGAGTCACAGTGATATCTAAAATTACTTTATTATCTTGTTGGCTGCTCATATATGATTAACAGTTACATAAGGAGACACTGATGCTCAGATCTCAAAGCTTAATGATGAGCCTGGATGGAATTATGGTGTTGAAAGCGTAGATGTAGTCAAGAAACAGCATCCGCACATATGTGTTCATGTGGGAAAGGGCGGTGTGCAGACCCAGTGCTATTGCATCACCTGTAGATCTATTTGGCCTATAGGCCAACTGAAAGGGGTTCAGTTTAGGCAGTGAACATTTGATGTGAGCTTTGACTATATGCTCAAAGCACTTCATTACAGTGGAAGTGGGTGCTACTGGGCGATAGTCATTATAGCAGCTCACATTTGGTTTCTTCGGGACAGGAATGATTGTGGTCCTAGAGACAAGAGCAGGGAGAGGTTAAAGATGTCTGTGAAGACAGATGACAGTTCATGATTTCATGCTTTGAGAACACGACCTGAGATGTTATCTGGTCTTGGAGCTGTCTGTGTTTAGTTTTTAAAATTTGACACACACATCAACCTGAGGGATCTGAAGAGCACAGCAGTCCTCTGTCAGAATCTGAGGAGCTTACTTACTGTGCTTACTGTGCTCCTCAAAGTGGGCATAGAAGGTGTTGAGCTCCTCGGGTAGAAAAGCAGTCACCTCTCCCATGCTGTAGCTCCTCCCCTTTTAGTCTGTTATTGTCTTTAGCCCACTCCACATGTGCCTGGTGTCTGATCCTCTGTAACAGGACTCCACCTTTTCCCTGTACTGTCCCTTAGCCATTTTTATTACTTTTCTGAGAGTGTACTAGGCTTTCCTGTACTCACATGGATCTCCAGATTTATAGGCAGCTGTACTCGCTCTGAGCGCAGCATACACCTCTCTGTTGACCCATGACTTCTGGTTGGAGAAGTGGCCTGATTTGCCGAAGGCTGGTCGGGGGCGGGCTTTGTGGCCACATGTAACGGGTGTAAACATGGTCCAGGATGTTGTGGCTGTGCGTTGGGAAGTCTACAGGCTGGTGGTATTTCAGCAAAACCTTTTTCAAGTTGGCAGTTTGTCTAGTCCCCACCTGGTGTCGGCTTGGGGAGGGGGCGTATAAACAGTGGTAGAGAACACCACTTTATACACAAGGCAGATAAAATGGTCTGCATTTCATCAGGAGAGCACCCCATCGACACTATTTGTACATCCACTTACCATCGCTTATTAATCATTATGCACACACCACTTCCCCTGCATTTGCCTAACTCCTTTTTCTGGTCCTGGCGGTGAATGGAGCAGCCCACAGGAACAATAACCGAGTCCAGGACTGAGGGATTCAGCCATGTCTCCAAAAAATGAAGACATTACAGTCCTTAATGTCCCAGTGGAATGTCATCCTGGCCCATAGTTCATCCAGCTTGTTTTCCAAAGTTTGGACGTTAGCTAGTAGAACACTGGGAAGTGGGGAATGGTAATGTATGTTCCTCAGCCTGACTCCATCTCTTGTCCCCCTTTTCCTCCTATGTCATTTCCGGCCAAGTAACCAAGATAAGCCACCTTCATTTATTTAAAAAAATCCTTCGGTATGGTCCTGGACTGTGAATACTGTTGGATGTCTAAAAGAGTCTGTCTGTCATAAGTGATTAATGCACTAGATGATGGGGAAAAAAATTGAAAATAGAGCTAGAAACATGAGAAAAACACAAAACTGAGTGACGGTAGCCATTCCCACCAGCGCCATCTTAGCTCATTAACTACTATTAACTATGTACATGAATCTTCAAAATCTTCAAAGTATTTTGGACTGATTTCTGAAACACCAGAGAGGTGTAGTTCCCACTCAAATACCCAGTAGAAGCTGTTAAATTTTGATGAGCAGAGGAGGAGAGGCGGGTGTGGCAAAATCAAAAGCTTCAGATTTTAGAGTTTACATTCTCTGTTTTCAGCCTCATGAAGTAAAGAACTGCTGATCTCAGCTAATCTTTTGATATCATTCAGGGCTGCTTGTGTTTGGGTTCTAGTGTGTTGATGGATATAAGATACACTGTGAAGGCATCGTTTTAGGTATGGGGCTTTGCAGTATGGTGTAACATTAAAAATACAAATATCTAACTCCAGTAAAAACAGTGGGTGGCAGTATGGCACGGTAATGTTTGAAACGTGTTGTAAAGCCGGCGTGACTATAGCCAAGCAGTACAAATCTTTTTTATTTATTTTTTTATTATTATTAATAAAAAAAAAGTAGCACAAATCTTGTTGGAGACGGCATATAAGAGCGAGAAGCTGTTTACATAGATTAAGAAACTAGTGGAAATTTTTTTTTATTGATATCAACTAACGTCATCCCTTCTTATGAAGTTATAACAAAGGTTATTTTAAATAATAAAAACTAAGGTGAGGTGCTGAGAAATGTTTTCTTTACTAAATAAACTAAAAATAATGGTGTAATGGAAGTGATCATTTACAATAAAACTAACAGAAATAAAGTGCTCATGTTTGAGGCTTAGATCCTTAGACTCAGGATCACTGTGAGTCAAATGTGTAATGCAAGACGTGCTCCAGACGACTTGCATCTGAAAATATCACCGCTGTTTTAAGGACTGAAGACTTAAAGCAATACCAAAATAAAAAAGTAAAAAAGAAACCTAAACTGGAATCAGGAAAGTATTTACTGAAGTCACAGAGCAAAGGAGCAGTGGGGCCATGAATATTCTAAACAGCTGAATATCTTTTTTGCGTCCAGTCGCCCCCTGCTGAACACTTCTGTGTTGAATCTGCTGTATGTATGCCTATGACACTGTTGACAACATTTCATACTTGTGCTGGTGTATCATGCTGCTCTATAACACTAGTCACTGGTGGAGTTTCTCTCTTCCAGTACATTAGTACCAGAAATGTGAATGAGGAAACAACTACACTGAACGGGCCAGCCACAGTCATGGACTGCGTCGCCGTGATATGAAGTTCAATTTTTATGCAGGTGCATGTTGGGTACAGTGCAGGTTATGGTGTAGGGCAGGGATCATCAACTAAATTGTCCAAGGGAGAATTTTTCTCTGGAGACACTGTGAGGCTAGATGCTCTCCTAAAGTAAAATAAAATTAATATTGTATCATTTGATACATATGTTATCATTTGATATATCAAATTTCCTTTAATATTCATACTATTTTTAATGATGTGATGTGCAAGTCTGTGAATCTGGCTGGACACTTTCTTTAAAAAAGCATTTTTTTCAAAAGAATCTGGATCCTATGGTAAATTTTAGTAATTTCATTTTACAAGCAATGGTGAGGGGCCTTTTTTCCTAAATGTAAATATAGCAATTTACCTACTTTTTAACAAATAACTCCGACTAGTCAGAGCAAGTATTTAACCGGTTGTGATGTGACATGATTGTTAGCATACAGTACCTACTATTCGGGGGCTGGATGGAAATCTCTGGAGGGCCGGATGTGGCTCGCAGGTCACCAGTTTACGTTCACTGGTGTAGGGTTTCAGAAGCGTTTGCAGTTAAGATGCACCTACAACGCCGATTTAATGTAGAATTATAAACTTTGCATAACACCTCGCCTACCATTTTCAGACCCAACTGCATTGACCGAATCAGTTACAGCACATACAGCTCATCCTGGTCATGTCTAGAAAAGTTCAGGGCTCCAGTGCATGTGTGAGAAGGACTTGAGTGAAGGAAAAACTTGTGTTTTAGACTGAAACGGGCTGCAGTCCCTCCCCTTCTTGCTACTGGCATCAAACCAGTAACAATGCAGTGAAGCAGCAAATTCATAAGTTGATGTTAACGTGCCTAGGTTTGACCAAATGTACCTCCAGTAGTTCTAGATTAGGGAGATGAGGGAGTGTCACTAATTTAGTGCTTCTGATGTGAGACCATATAAAGTCCTTCCAGGTATTCATTCAGTCTGGAGGCTGCACAGAACTTACAGTGTTGCCTGTTCCATCAGGCTTCACCTGCAAGACATTTTTCTTACTTGTACAGCTACAGTGATACCTCCAGCTTTATATTTGATTCTACAGACTTGTTGCATTTATTGCCATGGATTTAACTGTCACCCTGTACTCCTGTTGTGGTTCTCTGTTTGGGCCTTTATTGCTCTTTGAAACCATAAAACCCTGGAGCTCGCCTTCTCCCTCTCTCCATCACTCAACTCTTTGGTTTCCATGGATACTTGGCTCCATTTTCCTCTGCAAAGTGCAAATCAGAGGCTGAAGACGAGCTCTAGATCAATAGCTCTGTATCTTTATCTATCCAGGCTCTTATGTCTGTGTCATCACAGTCCAGCCTGCAGAGTTGTTTTATTTTATTGGGAGGAGGGAACCTTTGAAATTTTTATTGCTGACTCCCGTTTCTTCTCCAGGCTTTTTCCTATCTTACTCTACAAGCGTGCTGGGTGAAATGAGTTGAGCTTGTTTCACTGTCTCACGAATGGCCATCAAGGAGTTTCTATTAGAAGGGAACTCACACTGAAGCTGTCCATCTGGAGTTTCAGCTCCTGTAGGAAAGCATGTGCACATTCAGTTTCAGGCTTTGTTGCCCTTACTGCCTCCAGAGATCCCCTGAAGGCAAAACAAACCCACTTTATAGTTTTAGCTTCAATAAACAAATAAGTTTTCCACCACAGTGCAGTCCACAGTGTTAATTATTCAGAGCTGTAGTGTATTGTTGGTGTGCTGGAATTATCATGAAGCTGATTTTGAAATGATGGTGAAAACTATGAAATCAGAAGATAAGCTGACTGGAGTCTTGGTGCTTTTCCAAATATGCTCTTTGATCCATGAAAACTTTCACACCTCTCTCTCTCTCCTACTGAATCTCATCTGGTTTTTTATGCTTTGATCTGTTGTTTGGACACTCTCTCTGCCTTTTCATCATTTGAATATGAATATGCAGAGATGTATGTGGGCCACTTGGCACTGCACACTTGTAGGTACATACACTTTTCTGTCAGGGTGTTGTGTGGGTGGGTCCTTAAAAAGGAGCATGTTGGAGAAGGAGGCATACAGTCTCAGCATCAGGTAAATATTTGTGCTCTTTGAATTAATCTTTAATCAGCCGCCAGTCTACCGCAGAAGAAGCATATGCATAAATATTTCCTACAGCTCCTCTTGGGAGATACTATATAGCTCCTGGCCAGATGGGATTCAAAATCCCTTTTTCCCCGGGGTCTTTTCTCAGGTGGAACGTTCTGTAAAAGTATTAAATGGATACCACACACACACACACACACACACATACACACACACACACACACACACACACACACATTAAATACAGAAAAAAGAGGATTATGTCATAGAGACACATTGGGGCTTAGTCCTAATACTCTGTAGGCATCTTAAAGCATTTCCAGGCTCTTATTTTGATGCATTATCTGTATTTCCTTTTTATTTCAGTGGTCAAATGGACATAAAAATGGCATTTTTGCATTCAAATCAGGTTTTCAAACTCTTTCTTCTCCTGCAAGCACATACAAGCTGCATGTTTAGAACCGGATGAAATCTGATAAAAATCACGTAAAAAAGTGTACACATTTTAGCTTTGGGGAAAAAAATCCAATTTATTCCTCTTACAGCATGTCTGCAGAGCTGTTAATGCATGGTAGTCTGAAAGATGTAACGTGTAATATCGTTCACGTGAAGAGGGAACTGGAAATACTTAATACTAGAAAGATTTTTTTTTCGTTAATGATTAATTGATAAAAAAAATAGCAACATAAATAAATATATTAAAAATAAATAAATTAGATAAAATAAATTGAAATGAGAGGTGAGCTAAACCTTGCTTTTGAAACTTGCTTGAAAGGAGCAGCAGTTTTTCTTTAAATTTTTTTGTGAATAGTTGTGAATATTTTTAGGTCTCAGTCTGAAATAATCTGAAATAAAAAAAAATAGAAAACACAATTTAATGATTAGAAACATTGAAAAAAGTGACAGACATGTTTTTAACCGTGCTGTCAGACAGTTTTCAGTGTCTGTATTTACAGGTTACTGCTCTGCTTTCAGGCTCATGCTAAAGTTTCAGATTAATCTTGATAATGACTGGATTCTTCCCAGTGCAAAAAGACTGTTAAATAGGTGCACAAATCTTTTAATTAAATGATAAATGGACTCATTCCGGGCAGGTTATCATGTTAAGTGTCTTAATTAAGCATAAATAACTACTTATAAAGAAGCAATATATTTATATTGTTGATTTTCTGGAGCATCATATTTTGTGGGTTTAATTATGCCTCAAAATTGCCAAAAAAATCCAAAACTCATTGAAGTGTTAAAAAAAAGAAGGCGTGTGGGAAATTTGCACAAGCTAGTGCACTCTTAATGCTGGCCCCAAGCCTAGATAAATCGGGAGGGTTGGGACAGGAAGTGCATCTGGCGTAAAATCTTGGCCAGATCAAGCACGCAGAATATAAATACAGAGGGATAAATGAGCCATATCATGAAGCTATGGGAAAGAGTTGCTGCGAAGAGAGGGTGAGAAGAAGAGCTTCTACCCAAGTCCCTGCCACCACCAACCAGGGCCCGCACACAGACATCACAAAATGGCAGCCACAGTCCTGCAGT
>JAMQGT020013695.1:0-137170 GCA_024447675.2 Pterophyllum scalare
GATGTTATCTAACCTTCTTGGTTCAGTTAGTATTGCTTGCAGACCTTTTAATATATACCAACTCTAAACCTGCTCGTCAGCGCTCTCATTACTGCTCTCTAGAAAAAGCCTGTTACTATCAGCATTTGAGCTCTCTCTACTTCAGGAGCCATCGGTCAGGCTGTACAGCTGGAAAGCATCTCATTAAGGGTTATTAATGGGCTCTTGGATGGAGGTTCCCATACAGTAGACCTCAGATGAAGTCAAAGTGAGGTTCTATTGCTGTGGACAAGAATTAGGGTAGATTTGGTCTTGCGTCATCACTCATGCCTTATTCTTGTATTGCAGCGCCCCCTTGTGGATTTTATTTTTTACTCTGATTAGTGAGCTGCGAGTATTTTTGATTTCCTTATTCTCAGTATTTGTTTTATCCAAATATCCATATTCAGGTGTTTTGTGATTTAAGCCTGCAGAGAATAGATTTTTTTTTAAGTTGGGAGGATCAGGCATGATTTAAAATTAAAATAAAAATAGTCAGAAATTATGTTTGATTTCTGTAGAAGAAGTAAATTTCTTTAACCATCATGGAAAACGTAAAAGACAAACCATCTTTGGCCAATAGTTTTGATACTGAGCATGTAGAGTTTCCAAAGGATGGAGTAAAACTGTGACAGCCCTCTTGTTTCTGCTGCCGTGACTCAAAAATCTCCCAATATGGCATTTTGTGTTTAAATGAAAAATATTTTTGGGCAAATCTTGCATGCTATTTAATGCAAGAAAAGCTGAACCCACAAGTCTCCATGCATTAGTAGTGTAAGCTGTGTCAGTGTTTTCAGATCAGTTTCTTACCACAAGAGAGAGCAAGAGTAACAGAGAACCCAGTGACTGTGCTGTCACTGCAGAAACACACTGTGTGTCATACTTAGACTGTGTGTATCCAGTCAGGGATCACTAAAATGTGTGATTTGTGTGTTGGTGTGTGCATATAGGCTCATCACATACTGTAGTAGACATTCGGGATTGTATCATTAAAAGCTTTATGAGAGCTTTTAAGCTTTTGCCAACATCTGTAGTCCATAATAAGATCATATACACTGTTTATGGTCTAGTTGAAACATATTAGTATAAAATTAATTTGAGTAAAAGGTGCTCAGTCTATGGCTAACAGTTTTCAAATATTCTGGTGTAAGCATACAGACGTCGTGCTACCTCACATTCTAACCATCACTGCTTCAGAGGAACAAGAGTCAGTAAGAGTGGATACCCTCTGTGACCCCTGCACTTCAGAATGGGTATCCATGGCAACTGATTTGACTTGAACTTCTAGCTGTTGGTCTCACGTCAAAGTGATGACAGTGTGTGTTTTTGATGTGTTTTTCTTCACCGCTTTTAACACACATTCTGCCATATTTCCTTGGGTTAAAAGATGTTGTTCATAGTGGAGTTCAGCTGTATTTCACTAATAAATCCACTCCACACATGGGGGGGGGGGTTGGCACAGAGATTTCTGGAAAAAATAATCTCTGTAGGAGTTGTGAGCATTCACATCTGTGGTGTGAATATGGAACTTTATTTTTAATTCTCTTTCATTGCTTTATTTGGGGTGTTGATGCTGCACAGTAAACAACAAGCAGGGATTCCAGAGGAGAGATTCTGTGGAACATAATCACATATGATTGTACCTCAGCAGTGACGTTCCTTACCACTGACTAGCCCACTTGATGCATTTGTATACACAGTAATCATTCTAAGAGGCCAGGGCTTAAAGCTTCATGTTCACATGTTTGTGATGAATGAAATCCCTGATATCCTTTTCAGTGTGCAATCTGACCTGATTATCAACCATTTGTGTGTTATTATAAAGAAATGTACACAAAAAGCACCTCCTGGTGTTCCTCTGGAACTCTTTCAGTATGGCATCTGTTTTTAGATCACTCGGTCTGTCCTCACTTGTGTGCTTTTTCTCCTGATCTGATGAACCACTTTCAGGCTTTGATGCTGCAGGCTCTTCCTTAAAAAAAACTGCCAATTGATGCCTGGGATGTAGATTGAAGCTCCATTTTCATCTCTGGTGAAGATCCTCAAAAGCTAAATTGGGTCAGTTTGACACAGAAGTTGATTTTCGTACTAAAATTGTGGATATGCACAATTTTTTTTGTTTTAATGGTCAAATTCCCAGAACATTATGAATGGCCCTCATGTAGTGCATAGATGCTACAGCCCAGCCAATATTCTACGTCCCCCGGAAAAGCTGGAGAAGGTGGCTGGGAGAGGGGAATATCCAAACTGCTGTCTCCATAATAAGGAGTAGATTGATTCACATATACTGTATGCATGGCCATGTATTTATTTTCCTAAGCAAAGTGAATCTAATTTCACTTTAAAATTGAATTTTTTGAAATCTAATTACTGTTAGACAGGTTGGGCACTTATTGATCACTTGCTCTGCAGAAAGAGTAACCAGATGTTTCTTTATTATGTAGAACATCTGTTTTTATATTTATATATATATATATATATATATATATATATATATATACTCATTCATTCTTGAGTTTCTTACAGTACTCAGCGTGTCTTGAATAAGCACTATCTTGCCGATTCACATTAAGAAAACAGAAAAACATAGAAGTACAACAATAACAAAATAAGTTGCATAATAGAAGTCAATAGAGATGAAAAGCAAGGGAGTGCAAGAGTGCAAGAGCAGGTGGGGTCAGTGCGGATTTAAGCTCAGCCGCAGGGATTATGCCGTCAGATGGGGTTAACAGCATGGAGGGGGCTGGTCTTATCTGCACCCCCAGCCACTGCCAATCCAGAGTCCCTTCTTCTGCCTGCACTCTCATCCAATGAGCAGCTGACCCGGGAAGGCCAGAGTGCTAAACAGGACAATGTTTGTGGAGAGATGTACGACAGATAGTGCAGATGCTCTAGAATCGCTGGAGGACACAAAGACATGGTGGAGAACATGTTTGCCTGCAGCCTGAGCTCTGCTTGGAGAGCCGAAGACTTGTCTGGACTGACATGACTTGGGTGTAAAGCATGATTCGGGAGCTTAAACTGCTGTCAGCGTTTGACATTGGAGCATTTTCTTTTATGGTTTAACCTTAAGGAGTCCAAGGTATAGTATTAAGCTGTCAAAGTAGTGCTTGCTGGTATTTGAGACAGTGAAGGCAACAGAGTAACATAGTTTGTAGCTGCTCACATGACCTCCAGCCTCGGGTCTATTTAATGATCTGTGTTGAGTTCTGTGCTTTCAGATGTCTGCATTTTGTACGTAAGGTTGCTCTCATGAGGACAGAAGGGAGATCACACCAACATAAAACCACTTTTACTCACCAAAGTACGAATGTGGATTGAAACAAGAGTGTTGAGGTATACTTATTCTTTAATTTACTGTAAGAGAGAGGAGTAGAGCAGAGGATGCTGTAGGCAGTAGTGTTTAAAAAGCCTCTTTATTCCAAAGCTAATCTCAGGCTTACAGGGTCTCCTTGTAGCCTTTATATAAGACTATAGATGTTTTGCTGCATGTGACTTACTGTCTGCACTGCAGTGTATCACTTTCACTGAGTGGTATCAAGTGAATTCTAGCTTGTGGTTTACTGTGCCGTGGTTGGTCTGTCTGATATTTGACTCTCATAGGAGGTTTTTGAACCTCACTGTTCTGTCAAAATGTTTTGTTTACTTGTTTAGTGAGGGGCTACAAACGTGGTAATAAACTCTATATTTGTAACTTTATTATGACAGAGTTGTTTTATTGCAGAGACAGTGAAGAACAGCAGGAGAGTTGCTCACCGCTGTGTTGTTTTCAACCACGACACACTGTAAAGCATTATCAGTGCTCAGAGTAAACTAATTTATTTATGTAATAGCAAGCCTATTCTGGATAAATTAGACTAAGAGTCTTAGTGGCTCTTTGAGGCTGTATTTAGGCATAGGAACAGCTTGAGCTAAATGCTAACATTGCGGCGCTAATGTTCCCATCACAATGATGTCATGCAGAATATTCACCATGTCAGCTTAGGTGCTTGTCCAGCTAACTTTTCCTAAATAGCACAGAAATTATTGAAGAAATTGAAGTTGTGCCTTAAAGATGGTCCTACATACTGTAAAATGTTATAAGGGATCACCAAAGACATCCCAGAGAGTGACAGGAATATCTTTTCTGGTTTTTACTAGGATGTCACATGCATAGTGGAATTTGGGGCAAAGTGGATGGATCACTAAAGGCATTGGAGCACCAGCTCCAGATTAGCAGCCACTCCATCCAGTGGCTGTAAAGATGTTTTGCATTCAGGCCAAAGTGGTACACTTTACCGATCAACTAGAGAAACTGAACTAGCATTTCTAAAAAAAGTGGCTGCTGCTTTGTCTGGAATGGCTCATCCTTGTAGAAAATATTCTGTCTATGCCTGGCAGACTGGATCCTTAGGTTGACTGGCAGACTGTATATAACTGGGAAAATGACCCAGATGATGAGTTGATGAGTTCTCATGTGACTCTCAAATGCCATTGGAGCAACCAGAATGGACATTTCCTCTGCAAGCAGGTTAATGAGGTCTGGGATCTGAATTATACATGCAGAACATCTAATTACCTGCATTAATTAAAGTACATTTGAGGCAGGCAGGGCTCAAATTTATCACCTATAGATTGATTAGCTACCTTGGGGACAGATGTTTTGGAAGGGATTACACTCTTGAACTTCACAAGCTATCTTGGATGAAATGGTCTTGGACAGTTGGTAGCAAGCCTTTGCAAGATGTCAGCAGATTGCTAGAAGCTTTGGGAAGGTATGTAATAGGATGGGTCTGATGAAAGATGCCAGAGTACTGTGGAAGGAACAGCAGCAGATAATGTGCTTCATAATTTTGGATTTCAAACATGAGACTTAGTGCCAAGTCTGTTCATTGTCTCTTAGATAAATAAATCAATTGCAGCACATCAGTGCAGACAATCATGTCACTTTCTTTATATGGACAATAGTGATGATAGTCTTTTTTTTTTAAACTACTATGGAAACATGCAGTGTGCATAAAGGAAGCACATTTCTTAAGTGCATTCTAATGTGAATCTAAAATAACCCACAAATATCAGCTTTCATCTGATTTGAGTCACTTTTACCCAAGAAAAAAACCCAGCTAGATTCATGGCATCTGTAGGAAGTACTCGGTGCACTTCACAGATGTGTGCTAACAAAGCACTTTACAGCCAGCGTCACCTGGTTTCAGCTCTATTTACTGTACCTACAGGAGAGGCACACGTTTCAGTGCGGCAGTCAGTGGACACAATGCAGCCTTAGGCTTTATGTCGCTTTGAATACTAAATCTTAAGCTATGAATGCTGAAAACGGTAAACATGTCATCTTTAAGATTTAGACTGACTTTCTTATTTTCCCGTGTAAGAAGCCAGCAGTTTTTCTGAGGAATCAAAGGGTCGTCGAACAACGGTGTGACAACAAACTTCCTTCTGTCCTCGGAGCATCTGCTTTGTGTGTGTGTGTGCGCATGGTGTGTGTGTATTTGCAATCTGATGACTCTGTATAGCATAGCAGTCATGGTTTACAAGCCGTAGGTATTTGTGCTGTCAGAAAGAAAAGGAAAGCTGCAGTTTTATTATCTTTTTAAGGGACATTTCACTGCAGTGATGTGGATATGCATACCAGCAGCCAGTGGTCAGCCTTTCTGACTCAATCATACTGTTGTATGTTCCTAAAAGAATCTAAGCTGCGAGGTGTACGTTGACTGTACAGACATTCTCCCATTAACCCTGCTTACTTACTACTGTGAGTGCTCACAGTGATTTGTGGTCATTAGCCTGATGTTGGGCAGAACTTTCCATCTACAGTCTAACATTCCCTCCTCTCTGATTTCCATGGGGGAGGGAATTCAGTATTGTCTAAGCAATCATTAGAGACCAGCATAGCTGAGCACCCTAAGAATGGTTCAGCATGTCTTTATTTGTTGTTCTTTCTGTTCTGAACAAACTTTGAACCTTAAATTCATGAACAAAATGTTGCTTCAATGCTAAAGAAAATGTAAACTTGAACAACAGGCTAAAGCAAAACAGCTACTGAATGGACCTTGTGTTGAGATTGATTTCTTACTTTCAATGTCAACTTTATTGTTCAGACTAAGATGTCAGCTAACTACATGTCATGGAATATATATGTGATGGATTGAAGCTGAATATAAAAATGTTATGAGTTACAAGGAGTAGACTTCAGCATTTAACTCTGACAGTTACAGTGTTTCCCACCTGCCCTGGCTCTGGTTGTGTAGTTGAATTGAACTATTAACCGGCAATTCCACATTTTCATTCCTAGTAGCTCAGCGTCTATCATGCTGGCTAGCAGCAGCGGTGGCACAGCAGCTTCCACAGCAAGACTTTCTACCTTGCTGCATTAGCCACCATCTGGAAGGCAGGAATATCAGTGGCAGCTTGAGATTATTATCATCTGTGGCTTATAGAAGTCTATTAATTGCATGGCAGTGTTAAGTGCATTTATTTCTAAGAGGAAAAGTTGTTTTAATGCACGATTTAGTTTTGTAACTTTCATAGCTGTTGTGAGAGGGGAAAAAGATCCTTATCATATCCCTTCCTGCAATTTTCATCTGCTGATGCCAAAGGATTTGAATGTTGACACTAAATTCCGCTAAAGAAATATTTAGCCAATAATAAGTATGGTAGACGTCAGAGACATGGCACTGCAATGACTAATCCATCAGAATAAGGTTGAAAAGCAGTGAAGTGTCCCATTGAATGTGAAATAATGAGTAAGAAACGCAGCAAGAGATTGAGCTGAAGTGAAAGAGGAGATGCGGAACATAAGGGCTGTTTTCAAGCTAAGATGCAGCTCCCCTACCCATCCAGAGGAGAGGGAGTGGGAGGGGCTCAGCTTATTCGTTATTAAGTACTTACAGGCTGCTGCTTTCATACACACTCACAGAGCAGAGAGAGAACCAGAGAGATTGAGGGAGGAAGAGAGCAGTCGGCTGAAGGAAGCATAAAGGAAAGCAGCGTACTGCATCGGTCCAATGCCTGCCATCTGAGCCACTCTGTTTGTTTGTTTGTGTGTGTGTGTGTGTGTGGGGTGTGTGTGTGTGTGTGTGTTTCTGGTTGGGATACTCGCTTGCACACTAGCTGCGTGGGGCAGATTGATCTGTTTCCCGATACCCTTCGACCTTCGACCTTTGAGTTTTCCTTACCCGCCCCTCCCTCCTTCCCTCCCGCTGAGGGAGCTTCTACCGGCCCCATGATGAAGGAGGAGGGCCTGCTGAGTCGTCGCCGTTTCTCCACGTGCGGCGGGACAGCATCACTTCGACCTCCACACCCAGACGGACGCAAACTCATCCGCAATGCCTCGTTTGGGGGCTACAATGAGCTGTCACCCATCTCACTGCCAGGTGGGTGTACAATGCCGTGGAAACTCATGCAAAGCTCAATGCTGGGAAGTGTAGCAGACTTATCAGTAAGCTTTCAGTTTGGTATGGGTTTGCTTTGGTCCCGAGAGTTTCAAGAACCACATTAAAATCTGTGCAAAGGCACGTATTCATGAAAGGAACTGGACAAAACAATGTTCTGTCTGACTACGTCATAGAAGGGGTTGCTGTAGCTGTTCCAAAGGGATACATGTGAAGGCAGAGCCTTAAACTTTTGGATGGGGTAAGGCAACATAATTCGTCAAATGGGAATAATTGTGCACACTTGCAGTTTTTCCTCAGAGGCATTTATA
The DNA here is from genome assembly GCA_024447675.2 of Pterophyllum scalare. Classification (NCBI taxonomy): domain Eukaryota; kingdom Metazoa; phylum Chordata; class Actinopteri; order Cichliformes; family Cichlidae; genus Pterophyllum; species Pterophyllum scalare. Next base: position 7,715 of record JAMQGT020013695.1, read on the forward strand.
GTGTTGGATGTCATTTTTCTTTACTGCCTTTACTCTCACACTCGCACACCCTGGCAATCACTACAGAAGTGCGTCAGTTGACTTAGTATAAAAGTAAATTTGGACCTGTTTTGACCATCCAGCAAATGATTTAGTTGAAACACATAAAGACTCCAGTCATTCTTAATGATTAAAGCAAGAAATTAAGAACCTCTAAGTTTAAAGATAAGTCATTAAAAGTCATGCTAAAGAAGCATACACAGGAGGATATTAGCAGTAATGTGGCACACAAACACCAAGGAAAGGCAGTCGAATTCAGCAACTTATCACGAGCGGTTCTGAGTTAAACTTATCTCAGCTGTGAGGCACATTGAAGCAACTACCAATGGGAGCAAAGGACACTGCTGATTGACAGTAAGAGGCCTGTGAATAGATCAGAATGTCACACAACCAGAGTATTTAACACAGGCATCATTTTGGTTTGAAGTGCTTTCAGGGGTGCAGCAAATGCACTGGTCTTCACTCTATATATGTATATATTTCTTTTTTTGCTTAGTCATTGCTGTGAGATAACGTATGTCTTATCTTCATTCTCCCCTCCCCTCTTTCATAGCACAACACATAACCATTTATGGGAGTCTGAAATTTAAACAGGCCGGTGCAGTCTTTGCCATTGCAGTAGATAAGCTTCAGTTCAACTGGTTTTGCTTTACCGAGGTTCATATGATACCTCAATGAGAGCGCAGTGATAATCCTTATTTTTGAAAGTACACTTAATCCCTGAGAACATTTAGGATTAAATCAGTTTTGTTTTCATTTCTAAAATCACTTCCTTTTGTTTACCCTGCTGAAAAAGGACGTAAACCTGGAGGCAGACAGCTGGCAGGCACCAGAGCTTTCAGAGAGTGAACTTCCTGTGTTCCACCTTCATAAGTAACCGATTTAACCTTTATGCTTCCAGGAAAGGCTGACAGTGCACAAATGCTTTTCAGCATCACACTGTGATTTAGACTGTCGCAACCTGGCACGACCTCGGTCCTTGTTGAAGTGCTCTCTCTCAGTTCAGCACTTCACCATCTCAGTAGCTGCTGTTGAATGAAGAGGGTGTTCATCGTGGTCTTTCTCTCCTCAAGCCCTTCCGTGTCTGGGGACTTGGTCTGGTGACCTTTTGGCTACAAGCCTGCCTCTTTCCCCTTTAAAGCAGCACCTCCTCCAGCTACATACATATCTGGAGCTACGAGACATCGTCTGAGTCATACTCTGTTTCTCACAGTCAGCTCCCAGCCTCGGCTCCATTCATCTTTATTTTAGACGTTCTGTTAGCAGGCGCTGGCTTTAAGAGATGCTGCAGGAGACAGACTGCAGGTTATACTTACGCATTTTCTGTGTTTTTTTTTCTTTTTTCTTTTACAATCTCTTAATTTATCTGCACCCCTAAATGTCAGCTGACATGACCCTCTGAGGCTGTGCTGCATAGAAATAAGCAGATAGTTTAAAAAGTCAGATATTCCTTGTACACTGGTAAATGTGTGCCTGCCAGTCGACTTGGGGTCTCTGGCCATTTCATTTCCTCTTGAGATTGGGACTGTATACTTTCATTACTAGTATAAACACAATGTGTTGCAGCCATACCAGCACAATGACAAACACTGACTTGTTTACCAAAACTGAGAAGAGCTAAATTATTGATTAATTAAGTTATTGGTCAAGCAGGAATGCCAAAGATTTGGAAATTACAATTTTTTCAGTGGTTCCTGCCTGTCAGATGGGAGATCTTTTGTCTTCATATTATATTAAACTGTTAGTCAGACATAACTATTAGATTTAATCACCTGTTACCTGTAGGCCTAATACTCTGAGGGCCATCACTGCTGAAGAAAGCTGAGTCACTAAACACAATGCTTAAGCCAGGGTGGTGCTTCAGGTGAGTTTGATATACCCACACCCAATGACAAGATTTGACTTTGTCTTCTTCCACTAATTGAAATGTAATTTAAAAGGGGCACCCTGGGAGGGACCCAGCACGCATTGTAGATATAAAAATAGCTGGAACACTGGAAGTGCAAAAGAACACAAGCTTAAATGGGGCAATGGACACATTGAAACTGAAGGTAAACTGTCTGAATGGTGGCTAATAGAGAACTCTCATCTTTTATTAGCTTTTTTAAATGTGTCCACACTCATAAACAATGACCAGTGAGTGGAACAGGAAATCTTGGCTATACCAGAAGCCTTTAAAAAATTCACCGCCTCCTCCCCAGAGGCTAGAAGGACCTGCCTAAACTTTTTACTATATCAGGTGACAAGCCAAAAAGTCATTATCTGCTGCCTGAGGAACAGTACCAGTATCTGCCACTGCACATAAGCTCAAGTGAAATATAAATAGACCAACACAAAACAGCAGCTGTGGTAATACAACCAGCCTAATGCCCCTTCTCTCATCCAGACACATCCTATTTGAAATGCCACCCTTTTTTAAAAGATAATATGCCATCGTCTCATCTCAACAGACTAAAAGCACAGCCTGTTCACCCTGGATTGGGCCACCGCCACAGTGGTTTTTGTGTCTGTGTGTGCAGTGAGCTGGTAGACTGAGGCTGCATAAAAAGCAGGTTTGAAGACCAGGAGCCAGGCCTGGATATTTAAATGAAACTTGGGTTCAGCTGTGCAGGTTTGACTCCTACCTAATGCTCTAACCTTGTAATGTATCATTGTATTGTTCATCGGTCCATCACTAAGTGAGAGAGCACGCCCTTACTTCCTCTGTAGTCAGAGATCGACTGCAGCGGAAATTGATTTAGAGATTGAAAATAGGGCCTTGGTAAAACTAATAAGAGAGAGGAAAAAGCTGCATACCCTTGGTCCATAATTAGATGGAGTCCCTGCTCATCATGAGCGCAGCATGACCTAGCATATTCCATAGTGGATAGGATGCTTTTTTTTAGATTATCAAGAGTAAGTGGCACATTACAGTATCAATGCATGTCTGTGTATAATTATACTAGTCTGTTTGAGTTTTAAGGGGAGTACCGCTATGAATAGTTTAGTTCAGTTGCCATGGGGAAGAATACTTAGCCGAAGAAAACATTTGAATGGTGTCACCTGTGGCTGCTACGGAGCTTTCCAAGGTCTCCAAAACAAACAAACAAAAAAAACCCTATAATCTATGTCCAACAACTGTGGAAATACAACACAACCTGAATGAATGTGCATAATGTACGGTTCAAATCCCTGCTGGCTGGACCACTGGCTCCTCTCCTCTGTGCCAAATCCAATATATGGATCCATCTGCTGTGGCATCCCTTTGGGAAATAAGGACACCTTCCTAGTTAGGTTAATTCATGTACTGCTTTTGCCATAAAGGATCTGTACTTGATGCTACTTGACAGATTTGTCCACACATACTAAATTGCACTAAATCAGTATCTGTGACATTTTCCAGTTGGCATTTCTTTCCCTTCAGTGAATCAGACGTCTCTTTCTTTTTATGACATGGCACCAAAACTGTAGAGATGCTGTTGCTATGGCAGGTTTCCCACAGTAGCAAACGCTCAGGCAATTTGCTTCCCAAAATTTTTAAAAAAGTCAGTCTGCTCGCAATCTTTTCCATCAATTTGTTGTTCTTAGCTCACCTGTTGCCATGGCAGCATTCGTATTTCCTACCAGAATAAAACAGCAGAATCACTGAAAGCTGCTTGTGAGCCGATTTTAAGGAAACCTAGAGGCTGCATTGATTAATCTTCTGGATCAGTCTGGTTTTATGAGCTTTAAATGAGCTTGATGTAAATGGATGTGATGAATCTGAGGTGCCTACGAAAAAAACCGTCTCTGTCTGGTGGGAGGAGCAGCTTCAGTGCTGCAGTAAACACAACTATAGCTCAGGGTTGAGGTGTTGAATACTACAAGTGCAGATCATTATCAAGTGAAGTTTTCAGGGTTGGACCTGTATCTCTGTGGATGTAAGCTGATAACGAGCGGTTTGTGTTCCTCGAGTTCCTAACAATACATTTACGTTTTTTATATTTGGGATTTCAAAGTTGCAAAGTCAGTTGTAATGTCTCAGTGGAATGGCGCACTACATAACTACATATTCCCCCCTTTGTACACTGTGCTTCTAATGTCTCTGTTCATTCTGTAAGGGATGGTATAAATGTGTAAAGCTTTGGATTTCACAGCACACAGCTCTGTCTGAGTCTCTTTGCTGTTCAATTCCCTTTTCTCTCACTCTCTCTTTATCTCTCCAGTCTGTGATCTTTGATGCACAGTGAGATCGTTGCAGCTCCTGCCAGTCTGCAGTGCTGTGTTAGTCTCTAATACTCTCAGCCAGACACACAAACACACAGTCCCTGATATTCAACCACATACATGCACAGATTTGTTGAATTTTGTGCTCGGTGTCGAGACACTTCTTTGAAATTTTGTTGTCTTTGCATCCCACTTCTGTGATAACGTCTACGTTTTTGTAGTCCCTTTATTTTGTAACTGTTTTGAAGCCATGTTCTTGGTGCCATTAAAAACCTAAGTACATGAGGTCTTTCTTCTTGCAGCCACAAATTGATAATTTAATTTCTAATGTGGGTATCTTATATTAGAACAGACTATTGCAGCAGTTGACTTTCTGACTTTAGTCCAAAAAGACTATTGACTGCCTTTCCCCAAGGGTGAGTTTTTATTTCTGAGATTGTCTAAATTAATGGCAGAGGATGTGCCATGCCTTAATGATGTGACATTAATGAGGAAACACAAAAAGCACTAGAAGGTGTTGGTTTTAGATGAGCTCATTAGTGGATGGGCAGTCTGGCAGGTCTCTGCCTGGGAGACAGGACTCTAACCTTAGTCAGTTCCTGGTGTCGTCCGTCAGCAGCATCACGATTATATTTTTGACAGAGTAACAAACATGTCAATTGTTTGCCAGCTGATCTCTGCCCAGAGCTTTCCTCTTAAACCCACAAAATTCAGGGAAATATAGGACACACGTGTTTTGTGCTTTATTATGAATGCATGTTCACCTTCTGTAATATTTATTTTTTCATTTGCTATAATTATTTAATAAGCTGTCTTATGTCCAGCTTGTTGTAATATAATGGAATAATCCCCTCTGCTATCTGTTTGCTCTTGCTCCATGGTAACACTTCAGTCCCAGTGGACCACACTGATTTTGTCCAACAGTGTCTGCATATAGAATGACTAACATCAGTCTTTGTTTTTAATAAAATTATCTACACAGTTTTGTGAAATTGAATTGTTTTAGTAATTTTATTGTCATCTTCCAGTTTCTTCCCCGTGAGTTGAGATTTTGGGATTAGGGTGATGAACTGTGCAACCTCTTGTGTTTTGCTATACTTTGCAAGCTGAAAGTAGCTTGGGGGGTACGTCTGCCAAGTAGGTGCATATGGTCCACTGGGATGACTATAACGGCAACACTGTATGCATTAGAACACAAGAGGAAAAGGCGATTGTGGGTCCTCATTTCTAGCTTATTTAGCAACCACATTATTCAGATAATTTCTAATACTGCACTGCACTGATCAGAAGAAATGAGCTAAACTGAAGGATTTATAGTTGTAGTTTGCTTTTCAGTTTATGTACATGGGTTAACAGAAAGCAAGCACACTCTTTCAGCTGTCATGTTTGTGGGTCTACTAGACAGATATAGAATGGATATAATTTATGTAGGGAAATTTGTTGTGGAAGCAGCCATGAAAAAAAGTAAATTGCTCTTGAACCAAGATATGCATGAGTGCACTTGATTCTTACACCAGTAGCATGGTTGTTGACCTGTGGATGCACCCTCTTTTTTTCTCATGCCTAAGACGTATTGTCTGGGAGACTGCATTTCAAGCCATAAATTTCTAAGACCCCCCCCCCCCCAAAAAAAAAGACACAGAGGCACTCCTGCACCTTCCACCTCAAGGTACATGTTGGTTTGGAGTTGGGCTGCTGCTGCTATTACTTTATGTCCACATAAAGCAGCAGCAGCAGCACAGAGGCAGCTGCTAAAAAGCATTACTGGAAATGGGAGACACAGAGCAAATGAAGCAGGCTGATAAAAAGTGGATTTGACTAAAACAGTCGTCCCTGCAGTGCACTGAGCATCCTTTAAGAATTCAGCATCCAGGATGTCTGGAGGACAAAATAAAAGTATGTGCTAAGACTCCTTACCTGACACACAAACGCTTTTTTATTAAAGCAAATGGATGCTCAGATAGTATCTGACTCTTATTCACATGATGAATAGCTCACTTAGAAATGAAGCTCCGCAGTTGTTCCTTCACTCTCACAGCTGAATACTGACGGTCTGCAGACAGGAGACGGAAACCATAAAATATTTACAGGCTCGCTGTCACCTTGAGACCTCCAGTGCCACACACTGCAGTGATCTTAATGTGAAGTCTATCGCTGGGGTTTGATTTATTGGTTAGAAACTGACTCATTAATTAGGATTAGAAATGCTAAAGCAGAGCTGAAATGGGAAACCAGAAAATTTCCTTCTCCTTAGGTTTGTCAAGACACACTAGATCCTGTATTCAACTCACATTCAGTATTTCCCAGTTTGACATTAATAGAAACACAAATTCCTTTCAGCAAGTTGATTTTTTTTGTTTGTTTGTTTCCTCTTTCCAAACCCACGCTGTCCCAGAGTGAAACAGGGGACCTCCTTTTAGCTCCTTTCACCATTTAATTTATTAAAGGTTTGAGCTCAGTTCAGATTAGGCACTTGTCGCCGGTGCCAGCTTGTTGCCATCCAGCATCTGTGGCTTTCCTCCAGTGGCTTCAAAGGACAGTTTGCTCCTGTGACTGACATTATGTAATGGGATTCCAGTCATGCAAGTCAGACATTTGGACTTGAAATCATCACTGTGAAGAAAGAGGAGTCACAAAAATGGAAATGGAACACAGTGTGCCAGATGTAAAGAAATAATTGTTTTCAACATCAGTCAGTTTGAAATAAAGCATTCACACAGCTGATAGGTTTTCATGTTTATTGACTAGTTATTTTTAAAGCAGCCTCTGTATGTTTTTGTCAAAACATACAGAGGCTGTAAATGGATTCCTCAAATTTGACTAACCAGTCACCTTTATACAGAATGTAAAGGTGAAACTGGCCACATTGTGCTATGACGCCTCGTTTTGAAGCTTCAGTGTTGGCGTGTTGTCTGCTACCATGTTGGTTTGTTGGAGCCAGAAGTAACTGAGATGAGAGGACTGAGTGCTGGATTATCAGCGGACACAGGCAAGCTGCATCCATAAACTGTACAGATGGATTGCAGAGACACAGATAACTATTAATTAGTGCTAAACAGAGCCTGAAGCGTTAATCATCAGGCTGATATTATTGGCTGATATCAGCCATCTGCCAAACTATCAATAGCGGCATTTGTAACAGTTGATAAATGAAAATTAAAAAAATAAAGAAGAAAAGGAGATGTGGTCCGGAATCCCATCTCATCAGCCAAAACATTGAGATTTAACCACTTCAAGCTGCAAATAATAATTAACTAATTAATACTAATCAATTCTGATTTAAATTTAAATGTCTGAAAATTGGGAATGAAAAATGAGCAGAAATCATGGTAATGCATTCGTATCTTGTTGTGTGGCCTAACCACACTGAACCTAGGACATATTCTGAACCTAGTCATATTCAGATAATAACAAAATAGACAAATATCCACGCCTGTTAAAAAATATTAAAATATTTGTATGAAAATACTTCCCTATTAGATTGATAGGCACTGGCATTTGCCATTAAAATAGTTTTTTTCTTTCTTTTTTTTGGATCAGAAACCCTTCAGTTTTAAGGCTTGCTGGTTTTCCATTCAAGATTTGGAACGGTTTACTTTTCACATGACACGACTCGAGCACACCTCCCCACCGTTTGAGTGCCTGGACAGTGTTTTAAAAATAACAGGATTAGAGAATTGAGAAGGTGTGCACTGATTCCCTTCCTCCACAGTGCCTGCTCTTGTCTTGGGGTGAAAGCTGCTCCGAGGCCACTGGTTGGCTCTGTGGAACTCTGGCCTGTATCTGCAGTGATAAAAGGCCCCGTTCTACCCATTTGCTGCTGGAACCAGATGAACTTAGGATTTTCTTTATGGTTACAGGTTTCGAAAGAGGGAAGGAGGACCTCTTGCCGCTGCCTTTGAAAGAGGACTCTCATTCTATATCTAAGAGCAAGGTAAGAAAACTCACTCCACTGAGCTGATGCACTGTGATGGCTAAGAAGGAATGATAGGATGCTTCGGTGTGTAATGAGACCAGAGAATAAGGGAATTAATGCACATCTCCTCTCCTTTTCCCAGTCTAGCCTAAGGCGTGCGATAGCCTATATTGAGATGACTCACAAACCACATAAGCCGTGCCACATCAAACATTTATTAACTAAAACTCAAACTCAGCCCTTCTTTCAAGCGAGCTCAGTGTGGAGGAGGCCTGTCTAGTTTATCTGTCGAGATCCACATCAAATATGTCAGTGAAAACGTGGGCGTCTTCAAGGCTTCCTCTTAGTCACAGCAGACGCTCTGACATTGTTGTTATAATTACAAGTCTGAAGAGATGATGATGGATCCGTGATGGTCCATTTTAGACACTGAAAATCTCTTTCACTGCAAGGCTTCCCAAAAGCAAAACAAGACTCAAAAGAATGCTTACGTGCAGACATATGAAAAACATCCAGATGACGTCTTAGATGACTAGTTCAGATGCAGATTCGAGCCCCAGCCGTGTTTCCAGCAGTCCTCACAGGAATCAGTGTAGTCTCGGCAAAAGAAAAATCTGAATGTTTGTAAATAATACAAACTATTTGGAAGGGAGGATTTCAGCTTTGATTCTTACTGTCACGTAACTTCCGTCCTGTCACCTGCACTACATGTGGCTGTTAAGGCCTTAAGTAGCACACACACACACACACACACACACACACACGCACACACACAGCCTCCCCCGTCTGGCCTCTATAGATCACTCCGGCTGGCATGTGAAGGGATCTGGCAGAGACACACCAGCAAATTGTAATCCTCATTCCAGTAGCTGAGATCAGTTGTTCTACCAGGTAAACGCTGGTTGGAAACGGTTTTGCTAATCTAGAATAATGTCCCTGTTTTCAGTGGACTGTGGTGCCATTGTGTGATTTCAGGTAACTGATTTGTCATCAATAGGCAACACTTTGCAGGCAAGACTGCAATAGTCATTTGGTGGGTATTTTTCCCAGAGGCGCTTGTGTTATTATTACTAAGGATGTTTAAAGTAGGATGTGTTAACCATTAGAATGAATAAACATGTGGCTTTAGAATAGATGACTATGAAGAATAGAGATCTTGATGCCTTTAGAGATGAATCTCTGCTTATTTTTGAATCAAATCTTGCTTGTCCCCCAGTCTGAAACAAAGCTGTACAATGGTTCAGACAAGGATGTGTCGGCGTTGGAGGGAAGCTCACCAAAAAGGAGTCCCTCAAGGTAAGTGAGCACAAAGCAGCTTAAGTCTCTGCGTATCCAGACACTAATTCTCAGGGCAGGCATAATGTGTCTTAATAAGGCTGTTTCATGGAGGGTGTTATGTATAGCTCGATCACTGGTGTCTGTCAGGCGTGATGATTTACAATGTGGTTCACACTGTGTGCCATTATGTGCTGCTTCAGTTTCAGGTCACCCATTTCATGTTTTTTTTTTTTTTTTTATTAAAAACTCATAATTTAATTCATCCAACCAATTGCAAAGTGAGTAGGAAACACAGTGTAGTAATGATAATAATGATAATAATAAACAGGCCTAATGATTTTTTACTTCAAGTGATGATTTTGTCCTTCAAACTTTACTTCAGTCCACTTGCAGCAGGTGTAGTGTGGCAGACACTCTGGCATCCTGCCAGTTTGCTGAGGTCATATGTAGATATATTTAACCTCCCACAGCTTGTATTACTTTTTATGTTTCACACTTTAAAGTTGTTCTCACAACGGCTCAATAGGACTGAGATCAGTTGACTGTGCTTGCTACTCCAGACAGAATACCAGCCTTGCACAGGAAATGACATGACACTGCAAAATGCAGTGGATAGCAGACTCTGCCTAAAGGGCGTACAGTAGCCTTCATTTCTTAAAATGGATTGCACTTCTGTAGGCTGAGCTCCAGATAATAGCCACATATATTGCTTCTTTAGTCATAGAAAGATTGCGTTTGCAAAAATGTCTTAAGGATTAAATTATTACCTGCAACCAAGTCATATGCAGAGCTTAATTGTTTTTGAAACACATTATTTTTTGGTCTGGCACATAAAACTGCTACACCTGCTCAGTTTTCAGCTGTTGGAAAAGGAATATTTCTAATGAAAATCTGTTTTTTAACAGGATGCAAATTGGAGTGATGGTAGCTGAAAATGTGTAATGATTCATTTATTTCCACTGAACATTTCTAAGCAACTTTTTTTTTTTTTAATTACAAAACGGTAGGTGCATTTTTTTGGTCAAAAAACCTCTAGCGCACTGGTGTCACTTCAAAAATATGCAGGCTGCATAACATAAATGGGGACATTAAACATGAAAGATGCTACACTCAACAGTCAAACAGCACCCAGGTGTTAATTTGACAGGGACACTGAGAGTGTGATTTCACTCATGTTTTTTGTTGCCAAATGGAATTCAGTGAGAAGCCAAGTGCGCAAAATGATGTCTTTGTATCATCCCTCGCTCTGTGCTCCCTGTAGGTGCAGAAGAAGAACTACAGGGAAGAAAAGAAGAGGGCAACTAAGGAGTTGCTCAGCACCATCACTGATCCTTCTGTCATCGTCATGGCCGACTGGCTAAAGGTGGGGCGTCCCACATTCAGTCTGTGCTTTGTGCTCTATATTAGAATTCCCCACTTGTCCTAGTCTGGTATAAAACCTAAATTATTTTTGCATTAGGCAAAATACATTTCATTGCTGCCTTAACAAAAAGTAGCGTTCAGACTTGCAACAATAACGTTCATGTTCAGCTTTTGTGCTCTTTCGAAAGATAATTTAAAAGGGTGTATTTGCACTTAGCAAAACCAAACTAACCAAGAATCCCTCCAGGTTTATTGGATGCGTCATTTTCATATCCTGAAGCTCTCATATGTAGCGTAATGTGCAAGGTGTTTTTAATAGAGCTTCTGTGTACCTGACGTTCCTCTGCAACTGTCTCCAGATCCGCGGCACTCTGAAAAGCTGGACCAAGCTGTGGTGTGTGCTGAAACCAGGGGTCCTGCTCATCTACAAAACTCACAAAAATGGACAGTGGGTGGGAACAGTGCTGCTCAACGCCTGCGAGCTCATCGAGAGGCCCTCCAAGAAGGATGGCTTCTGCTTCAAACTCTTTCACCCGCTGGAGCAGTCCATCTGGGCTGTCAAGGTCAGAATATACTTGTTAAATAAAGCATTAAGTCAAAGTAAGTACATGTGCATCATTCTAATTCTACCATTTTTTTTAATGCGATGATCATTTTCAAACACCTTTAGAAAACATTAACAAATAACTAAGGCCAGATATTTACAATCAGTACCTGCAGTCTGAGACTGAAACGTCTCAAATTACTGTGAGCAGTGTGAGAGGGAGTTGGTTACAGGAGCAAACAGTAGAAGCCCTTGAATGGAACAAAAGAGGGAGACATGAATAAATGAAATGCTTCTAATGTATAATGTGGAATAGCAAGCTTAGAGGGAAATGGGACTCGTGATTAGAACAATTATTCACAATTTTTAACAGTATTACAGGTAACATTAGATTTCACAGTTTTACTGCTGCCCTAGTTTTAAAATCGACAGTCATTGACCAAAGAAAGCTAAGAAGGCGACCCTGGTATTCCTACCAGTCTTCTCCTTTTCCTAGTGGACATTCACAAGCTCAAAGTTCTCAGTTTCGTTAATTTTTCTTCAAACTGAAACTGGATTCGACTTCATTCAGAGCTGAAGACATGAAAGCCTCAGCTCTGCACTCAGAACCCTCACTATTTAACACTTGATAACAATTTATGGCATACAGCAAGCATACAAAATTTCTTTGCTCAAAAATGGCTGTTTGGAATGACCTGATAGGCCCTACATTCTGTGGCATTTACTATGTTCTGCTTCCAGTAGCGGCATAAAGTGAAGTACGTGAAAAGTGATGCAGGGTGGTGTGTGTGTGGTGGGGGGGGGTGATTTATTCACTATTTATTAGTCATCATCATTTGTCTGAATGCTTACCTCATGGTGCCATAGCAGTGTGTTACTACAGCACACATATTTTTGTGTGCCAATTTTGCCTTCATTTTCTGAGCTGGGAAAACAGTCATTCCACGTAGCAGATTATCATGTATGGGTATAAATCTTTGGGAGAAGATGAATCCTAAACAGGAGCTTAATCCTGACCTGTGAGATTGAGCCCCGAGGAATCTACAATGATATGTGCACAACCCCAGCTCCAAAGAAGATGGGACACTGTGTAAAATGTAAATAAAAACAGAATGCAGTGATTAGCAAATCTCAAAATCAATATTTTATTCATGATAGAACATAGAAAACAGTGAATGTTTAAACTGAGACATTTTTCTGGTTCATGAGCTTATTTTGAATTTGATGGCAGCAACACGTATCAAAGTTGGGGCAGGGGGCAACAACAGGCTGAAAAAAATTTGTGGCACTAAAAAGAAACGGCTAAAGGAACATTTTGCAGCTAGCTAACTGATAACAGGTCAGTAACGTGACTGGGTTTAAAAAGAACATTTTAGGGAGGCAGAGTTTGTCAGGAGTAAAGATGGGTGGCACACAAAAATATGTCACCTGTCTGCAAAAAACGCATCTAAAAATTGCAGGTGTCAAGGTCCTCTGTGAAGACTGAATATCTCAACTATAGCACATAATGTCATTAAAAGATCCCAGGAATCTGTAGAAATCTCAGTGCACATGGGCTAAAGCTGAAAATCACTCTTGGTGGCCCATAATCAGACCGCAGTGTATTAATAACAGGCATAATTCTGTCATGAAAATCACAGCATGAGCTCAGGAACACTTCCAGAAATCATTTCCTGTGAACACATTTCACATTTTCACTGTGCCATCCAGAAATGCAGGTTAGAGCTCTGTGATGCAAAGAAGCCGCATATAAACATGACCTAGAAATGCTGCAATTTTAAATGGACAGAGGCAGAAAACTGTTCAGTGTTGAAATTTAAAATTAGTTTTTGGAAAACATGGATACTGCATCCTCTGAACTAAAGAGGAGAGGGATCATCTGGCTTGTTATCAGCCTTTTGTTCAGAAGTCTGCGTGTCTGATGGATTGGGGGTGAATTAGTGCCTATGGAATTGGCAGCTTGAACATCAGATTACATTTTCTCAGTTTAAAAATTTGATATCTTTTCTATGTTCTATTGTGAATCAAATATGAGTTCTTTGCAGATTTGCAGATCATTTCATTCTGTTTTTATTTACATTTTATTTTTGGAATTGAGGCTGTCCCAGCTTGTTATATAATTGACTGCAGGATGCAGCACATCTTACAGATAAGTGAAGTTAGTGCTTGGAAATCTGACCAGTGTAGTGTGCTGTCCAGTTCATTTTGCAAACCTATGACCACACACCCAGACACTGAGTGAACTCTACTGTGAAGTTTGTTAACATCTAATCATCATCATACATCAATCTGGCCAGATTACAACTAATGATGAGAGTTTTGCGAAGGATCAACTGCTGAACCTCAGCAAAACTGAGGAAGTGACTGTTCATTTTAGGAGGCATGTTTACATCAGTGTTACTGAGGTGGCCCAGCTTTATGTACCTAGCAGGTAATATCAAAGAGAACCTGTCATGGTCTCCCTGCCTCTCACCTCTGGTAAAGATTGGTTGCCAATTGCAGCTTCATATTTATTCCTTTAAGTGCACCACACGTTGTTTTAGATCATCAGAGAAAGTGATTCCCATTATTTATAACAGTTGAATAAAAAGTGCAAAGCCAGAGTGGTTTGTTATGCTGGCAGCTTTACTCTCCATTGATGAGCAAAACAAACTAAACTAACACATAATTGGGACTGAAAGGGCTCTTCAGTCCCCTGAACTTAAGGTAGTGAAGGAGATGTTGATGTTATAATGAAAGCCATATCTTTATTTAATTTAGGACACACACAGAGAAAATTATACACCCAGCCAGCCTGTTTCAGTTTTGGCAGTTCTCATTTTCCATTGTCCCTGTTTTCAGCTTGTCCTGCTTTTGTCCACTCCAGTAATTTTGTATTCATCACTGACCTTGCATTTCAAGTGGTTTTTCACTTGTTTGTACTATACAAAAAAAAATCTTGAATCCCAATTATCAGTGTGTTTTACATTTCAGCGTTCCTGCTCTCCACTATTAAAATAAGCACTTCACCAGTTCTGCTTCTGTGTCCTCTCTCATTTGCATAATTACATATCTGGGACTCTAGATTATGCCTGTTTGCACATGTAAGTGCTTTAATGCTAAAAGAAAACACTTAAGTTGAAACAAAGGAAGATCTTAATTGTGAAGAAAGAGGCAGAACACAGATGAAGAAACTCGCTGGCTCAGTAAATGTTTGTAATGTGATTTCCCTTCCTCTCTTTGTGTCATCAGGGTCCTAAAGGAGAAGCAGTCGGCTCCATCACTCAGCCATTACCCAGCAGCCACCTCATTTTCCGTGCTGCCTCCGAGTCTGATGGTAGGAGATGGGTTGTCTTTAAAGCCATTTCTCTGACTCCTGTCAGCAACCACTTACACTGAGTGATTGACATAAACCCATCAATTTGCATAATATTCGCATAAATAAAGCCGTATTAGTATCAGCTGAATGGCACTTGAGCTGACAGCAAGTGGCCTTCTGTGGAAGAGGCACTAATCTTTATCTTTGTTTTATAAACCATCTGCTATGTTTTGTCTTTGATAAAGGGGACCTATTCCGCTCATTTCCGGCTCCATATTTTTTATTCTTGGGCTCGATTAGAGTAGCTGTGCATGACTCACAGTTCAAATGAATCCTTATTTATCTTATATTGGGCCATGTTCTTCTTCCTTCTGAAACACGTAGCTTTACCTGTCCACCCTCCCTCATTTTGAAATAATACAGAGCCAAAAGTACAAAACACATTGCCTACATATGTTAGCAAGCAGTGATGTGTGGTAGTTTTTATTTTTATTTTTTAAGGGGGCTGATTTATGCTAAATATAACCTCCATATTTTTATGTTGGGACTCCACAGTAGTAGATTTTCATGATTCAGTTTTAAATAGTTTTTATTTATTTTAAATGGGCCCCTTAATCAAACAACCTTTAACCTCTCCGTTTAAGGCCCCCCACCCTAAACATCTACTGTCTTTCAATTGACTGCCCCTCCTCTGGCTTCCCCAAACAGAACCCATTGTTTGAGCATTGAGCTGGGACTCGGAGTTGACCATATAGAGACTTCGTTATTTGAAATGTTGGTCCTGTTTAATATGAAACAACTTTTAAATGTATACACATGACAAAAAAAAATAAGGGAAAGCATAATGAGTCTACTTTGAACATGAACCGGGTAATTGTGGTCTGACAATGTTAGTGTTTCTGGCCTAGTTCAGTTTTAACCCAGTCTCATCTCTGCTTTAGGCCAGAGTATCAATCGTACTGAATCTGAAGCACCAGCAGGCTGTTAGAATTGCACCATTTGTAATGTAGATTCTGGGCAGTGTAAAGCGTAAGATCTGTGGTTTGACCATAGTATGTTTAAATAGTATGTTTAAATGTTCTGTTGCTTGAGTTTCCTTTAGCAATAACATAGCAGATTTAAACTGTATTGTACATTGAGTATGAACAAAGATGAAAAAAAAGCAAGGCTGTTACCATCTTATGTGATTCTGTAAATGTGAGAAAATGAAACAAAAGGAGACTTGAAATGGTGTGATAAATAGAAGACTTCTGGGAGATATTGCTGTTTTCTTTTTGGCAACATACAATAAGTGAATGAGTGAATTTTCAGCCACTGAACAGTTTACCTATGTCTCTGTCCATGGTGCTGAAACTTCCAGCCCATCCTCTAACATCTGCCACTCAGTCCCTCTCCGTGGTGCTGAAATATGTGCTTCATATTTTAAAAAGACTTTTCGAAATATTTTATTCAGGGTTTGTATGGGTGCTGGAAATCCTTGAAAATGCTTGAATTTAATATTGTCCTTTCAAGGTTTGAAAAGTGCTTGAGTTTTGGATGTAGTGCTTGAAAGTACTTGAAATTATAACCACTTTAAAATAAAATGAGTCGTAAAGTCTAAAATGAGGGTCGCGTGGGTCTGGCCTGCACGTCTGCATGTGACCTGTCAGTCTGTTTGTGACCACGCCCCTCCCCCGAAGACAGAGAGTCGCCGTTTTAATGACTGTTTGCTGGAAAACTACAAATTCCAATTATGGATCAGACGAATGTGGAATACTTTTAAGTCAAAAAACACGCGCGCAAATAATGTCATTCCGCGAGCGCAGGTATCCAGTCCTCGCGAGTAAATTCAACAGCGTAAAACTCAGCTGCGCGCATCCACGGAGGCACTGTCGTTCACGTGCATACCACTGCGCCGTTGCGTGGTCTGCAGCGATATGGCCTCCGATCTGGCGGATCAATTCAAAAGGCCTCATTGAATTCTCTAAAATGGGCCATCATCGGGTCACAGAAAGACTCCACTGACGATATTAGACAGGAATAAGCTGTAAGTGCCGCGCAGCAGGTGTGGAAAGCAGCCAAAACCGCCAGAGATAAATTCAACAAGGAAGGGGAAGTATTGTTCCAAATAGCTGAATCAAAAATGGAAACCGTACGCAGTAAACCACAGAAAACGATCATGGATATTATTTAAAAGGTATGTACATTATTTTTTCTACAGGTTCCTGGCGTGTTGTCATATATGCTTATATTTGTGCGCAATCTGGTGATTGGCGGCTGGCATTGTTGCCAATTTCTGTGTAAGAAAACTCGCTGTCTCAAAAGTTGCTAAAGGACAATCGAGGTCCGGGGGTGGGGTGGGGTGGGGTGCCCCCCTCGGTGCCGAAGAGAGGTCCGGGCAATGCCACAGCGTAGGAAGGGCCGCAGTACAAGCGCTGTATGTACGACAGCGGAGTTTTCATGTTTCAGATGTTGTATCAAAAAGTGATTTCCGATTTTTTTTTGTTTTGTTTTGTTTACTGTATTATCTTTGCTTATATCGGTAAATAGACCTTGTAGCACAGGATTTATGAAGGGCTTAGATATAAAATGAAGAAATGACTTGTTTTGCAAATATATTTATGACTCTGCATTATTGTATCTGCATTATAAGCAGTCCAGTCGTTTTTGGCTACCCTTTATAGAACCGTAATGTTATATTTGTTACAATTTCTGCAGCCCTCTTGGACAGATCTCTCAGGAAAAAATAATTTTTTAATGTCAATGCTAATTTTTACCCTCAATAATAAAGACTATACGAAAGTCACTTTGCCAAGAAGTGATTGCAGCTTCTACCTGTGACAGGAGTGCTGTTTCTCACTCAGAATGACATAATATAATTCAGGAGAGATATGTTTGACATGTGTTTAACAGATTTTAGGCCAAAAATTAATCTACAGCAATTTAAATACAGCCAATATTTTTTTTTGGCAAATACCGGAAATCACTTTTTGGCACAACACCGGCATATCTCTAAAACTCTTCAAAAGTCCCTGATGACACCGGAAGAAGTCGCTAAATTTGTTGCTAGTCGCTTTTTGGACAAAAAAGTCACTAGGGGGGCTGAAAAGTCCTAGCAACAAAGTCACTAAGTTGGCAACACTATCACCTGGTGTTGCCAAAAATTGCAGCTTTCTACCATGTGACAGGAATTTTATTTATGACTCAAAATGAGTCGATATCATTCATGAGAGATAATATTCAAGATATGCTTGACAGATCATACATCAAAAAGTAATTTACAACAATATAAATACCAGCAATAATTTTTTTGGAAAATACTGGAAATCACTTTTTGGCACAAGATCAGCTGCTCAGATTTTGTGTTCCAATAATTAGTGCTAAAGGCTAACAACCAATGATTTATAAAGGAAAATAATGAAAATTATCAGGGGTGCCCAAACTTCTTCTACCATTGTAAATTTCTCCACTGCCATTGTGTACAGTGTGGCGGCATGTACATTTTGCGTACATGCAGTGCAGTACAGTGTTTTAATAGATGGGAAAGAGTATATTTGATACCAAGATTTCCAGAATTTTTCAACACCAGGATGTGTTTTTAATACTTCCTATTGCATTAAAATTAATTAATTACTTTTCTTTGTACACTTTTGGGGAGGGGGTCTGAAAAAGAGTACTCTTTGTAAACTTTGGAAAATGTTGATAATTGTGAATGACCCATTAAAGTGCTGGAAAATCTTAAAAATGGACCTTGAAAGTGCTTAAAAAGTGCTTGAATTTGATCCTGGAAAAGGTGTAGGAACCCTGTTTATTATTTGGATCATAATCTAACATAACTGTCTTTGCGATACAATATAAAAGCCAAAATGAAAAAGCTGTTAATTCTAAATTGGGGTGAGGAGGTCATTGTGATTTCCAGATGAATACATTTCATGAAAATAATAATTAACAATACAGTTTTCTGCATCTTGTTTATCAGTTTAATTCTTGCTTCCAGGCCGATGCTGGATGGATGCCTTAGAGCTGGCCCTGAAGTGCTCCAGCCTGCTGAAGAGGACCATGATCCGTGAGGGGAAGGATGACATGAGTTCAGTAGGCACTGGTGGAGAACACTCCATTAATTTCTACAGCCTCCTCAGAGCCCACAACATGCACGGTTTCCAGTAAGTAGGAAATTAAATTTGCACCATAACTAGATTATTGTGCTCAGCCAATACTGGATTTCTGGGCTGATTTTAGGAATTTTAAGATTGTTACTTTGATATACCCCTGTCTCTATAGGTTCAATGACAGCGACCATTTGAAAGACCCAGACCTGTACTCAGACAAGTCAGATCGGGAAGGAGAACAGGACCACGAGGAGTCAGATCCAGAGGGCCTGGAGAAAAGTGAGGAGAGTGACAGCGACACATCAGAGCGTCAAGATGACTCGTATATTGACCTGGACCCAAATGAGCATCTCCGGGAAACCCCATACCTGGAACAGTCCCAGGAGGAGCTAGGAGAGGTATAGAACGAAGGGGAGTTTTTGCAGTTTGCTGTATTCTTACTCTGCTTTGATCCTCAACAAGAGTAAGCATTGTACATGAGATGTGATTGTACCATTAGGATGCAATCTCATAGGATTTCTAGGATTTCATCTTTAGCTTGGATAAAAACTTCATCCGAAGGCTTGTTTGTAATAAAGTTTCAAACATAATGCAGAGAAATTAGCATGTTCCTTTGCAGGGGCTGTTAAGCCTGTAACATGGCCGAGCTTTGATCGCAGTGTGCGTGGGTGTCTGCAAGGGATGTGAGGATAAGTGCGAACATGAAAACACAGATTTCTGTCCTGATGAAATCTGAGTGAGACAGCTCAATAATTAAACACCTCCTGAGGCTAAATGTTTACAATCGGGGGGATGAAAACACCAGTTGCACAAAAAGCTGTGTAAACCTTTAAGCTTACAGGCAAGCATAAAAATTTGAAAGTAAAAAATAATGTAAGTGTCTGTTTGTCAGGTGTATTACAACGTTTCGACTGTTTTATGACTTCAGGCTGGTGAAGCTGCTCAGACAGAAACCGTGTCAGAGGAGAATAAATCTCTGATCTGGACCCTGCTGAAGCAGGTTCGGCCCGGCATGGATCTGTCCAAGGTTGTGTTGCCCACTTTCATCCTGGAGCCAAGATCGTTCCTGGACAAACTCTCTGATTACTACTACCATGCAGACTTCCTGTCAGAGTAAGACATTCCCATTTACTTTGACATTTGAGAAATGAGCCTATCGGTTGACAGTAAATTGATGAGAAGCAATGCTAATTGTATTTTAGTGTGCTTGCTATTGTCATCAACTGTAAATGAGTTGGTGTGGCTTTGTCCTGAGTCCCTTAATAAATGAAATAATTTTAAAACTCTCAGGTTATCTTTGTCTAATATTATGAATTAGATTGACCTGAAATATTTAAGCGTGACAAAATAGTGGTAGTGTGCATATGTGATTGAGGAGCATCAGTGTAAGCTTGCTCTTCATTCTCAGGGCTGCGATTGAAGAGAATGCCTATAACCGGATGAAGAAGGTGGTGAAGTGGTACATCTCCTGGATTTTACAAAAAGCCAAAGGTATATAGTATAGCCCCACTCCATCAGCCATTGGCTACATGTTTTGTATCTATATGAATGATACTAAAATCATGTTTGATGGTGGTTTGAAATCCACAGGGGTTGAAGAAGCCTTACAACCCCATTATTGGAGAGACGTTCCGCTGCATGTGGCTCCATCCAGAAGACCAATAGTAAGACCTTCTACATCGCAGAACAGGTAACAGAAGCACTACCACTGAGGGCATGATTCAGGATAATTCGGTGGCTGACAGCTGACATTTTTTGTTTTACAGGTGTCTCATCATCCTCCAGTATCAGCCTTCTACGTCAGTAACAGAAAGGATGGATTCTGCCTCAGTGGCAGCATCCTCGCCAAGTCCAAGTTCTATGGTACTAATACACACATTACATTCAGATTAAATCAGTGCTGATGTTTAATATTGGCTTAATATTACTTTGCTCTTTGACTATTCGCACTGTTTCACTGTTTTAGGCAACTCCCTGTCAGCGATATTGGATGGGGAGGCTCGCCTCACTTTTCTCAACAGAGGGAGGACTATGTGATGAACATGCCCTCCGCTCACTGTAAAGGTCAGAGTGAATCCCGTCCTGCTTCAAACATCACTGTTCTATTGAACATCCAAACCACAGTAGCCCTGGGAAAACCTGCCAAATTAACTTTACTTTCTAACTGTTGATCTACAATAGGAGTTATTTAGGTAGGTGCTTTTTAGAAATATGTTTGAGTTTACACTAAACTGTGCTTGTTTTTTTTGTTTTTTTGTTTTTTTTTTTTAAATCTGCAAGGCATCCTGTATGGAACTATGACCCTCGAGTTGGGTGGTCACGTCACCATTGCATGTGAGAAAACGGGCTACAGTGCACAGCTGGAGTTCAAACTGAAGGTATGGCTTTGTTGTCGTTTAGAATAAAGGAGTGATAAACAGTGAGTAGGAGGAGCTCCTAGATTCTGTAATAACTCTTTAGGTCTTTAAAAAAAAAATAACTCAAAGATTCACATGATTTTCCTGAACATCTCCCTTACCCTGCTTGATAAACATCCCGCCCCCTCAAATCACACCTTACACCATCATCACCTACAAACTAGCGACAGGTACTCCTGTGATAAAGCAAACAGGATAACACATTTCCATATGAAATGCCAATTTGCAAATGCAATGTATTTTAGTCCTAATTAAGCTGAAATACTTACAAAAATAGCTACAAGTTAAAAAAGATCTAGACAGCTTGTCTGCCCTCTAGTGGTGTATCCCTAAAGTGCATCTAAAGTGAGAGACCAACATTGGGTGTTTTGCACATGCTGGTACCTTAAACATGTGTAACTGAAAGCCAGTGGCCGTTTCTTCTATGATATTTTATTTTATTGTAAAATTAGTCTCAATTAAAAAAGGTGGCATTAGTAAAACCTGCAGCTCCTTTACTTTTGCCCCTTGGCACATAATAAACAAAACCGCTTTATATCCTTTCCTATTTCCTTTCGTCTCTCCTCTCCCATTCCTCCCTCTCTGCCTCCTGTTCCCTCTCTCTGCTGCTGTCCCCTCCTTGCTACCCTTCTCTCTCTTGCAGCCATTCCTGGGCAGCAGTGACTGCGTCAATCAAATCTCTGGAAAGATCAAACTGGGAAAGGAGGTGTTAGCTACGCTAGAAGGACACTGGGTAAGACACGTGTTTAATCACTGCCCATTGTATAACAAACTCTGATATCAATGCAGTATAATACACCACGGCCTGTATATATCCTGTGTTGTCTCTTTGAGCTCAATATTGGATTGACTTGTTAAAATTTTGCTAATAGTAATTCCTTTTATAGAATCGAAATGTATAACTAACAATACAAGTTGTCTAAGCTTCTGGTTCTCTGGTTCTTTTGTGGTAAACTAGTCATACCTTTGTACCTGCAGAAGAAACTACCTGCTTAATAACTTTATGTTTTTCACTATTACCAGGTGAGTAAAAACTATCTTTTTGTACTTTCACAGGATAGTGAGGTCTTCATTAATGATAAGAAGACTGGAATAGTAGACACTTTCTGGAACCCCACGCCGGAGCTGAGGCAGAGCCGGCTGACACGCTGCACCGTCCCACTAGAGGAGCAGGGGGAGTTTGAGTCAGAAAGGTGCACTTTGATTCAGCTGTGATCAGAGCTCTCAGATCAGAGCCATACCACCAAATATGTTACTGCAGATAGAAGTACAGCTTTCTTTCATCTGTAGTGGTCCTGATTGAAACATGTAGTTTATATTCTTTCCACAGTGTCTTTTCTTTAAGTCTTTATACCTTTTTTCCCCTTCTCAATCTGCCAGACTGTGGCAGCAAGTGACGCGGGCCATCAACAGCAAGGACCAGACCGAGGCCACCAACGAGAAGTTCGTACTGGAGGAAGCTCAGAGGAAGTCGGCCCGCGAGCGGAAAGCCAAATGCGAGGAGTGGATTCCCGCCCTGTTCGAGCAGGACCCCATCACTGGAGAGTGGCATTACAGATATGCTGAGTGAGTGGCTCCTCTACTGCCTGTGAGCTGGTGTGGTTTCAATTCACATTAAATTCAACTGCCTGTTCAGCAGGAATGATAAAACGCTGAGCACTGAGTGTCATTGTAAGTACAAAAGGGAATTCATGCCTCTGCAGTGCAGCGCATGGACAAACAGAGCTGGAGAAACTTTCTAGGATAAGAGAGCGTATTTCTTTCTTTTTTCTTTTCTTTTTTTTTTGCACAAATGATAAAAACCTGTTGAAATTGTGTTGACTTCATTGGAAATATAGAATTTGGATGTGTTGGTCATATTTCCAGTCGGGTGGTTTAAAGGTAGATTTTGTTTGCTACCTCAACCTCTTTATTGAATTTAGGTGTGCCATCTAGTGGTGATTCCCTATAATTGCAGAGGTGATGCCCAGCTTGCTGTTATAACAGGGATAGAGATAGTATGTTCAATAGGATGCCCACTGAAAGAGGAAAAGTGTGAGTGATGTGTTACCTTTTGTTTTTAGTGGTGAAAGATGCCAGTGGTATTCATATCAGATAAATAATTATATTTATCCCTCTTCCATATTTATTTTCATTCTCTTTGTTTAATGGTCTTTTTTTGTCTCTATCATCCTCTTCTCTTCCTCTCAGCACAAGGCCTTGGGATCCACTCAATGACTTGATCCAGTTTGAGAAAGACGGCTGTATCCAGACCAAGGTCCGACACCGCACCCCTATGGTACGTTCTGGCAGTCTTATTAGTCTGAGTAACCAGGGGCCACGGAGGGACAATTGCAAATGCCAGGTAGGTTGTCTGAATCAAAACCCGCCGTAAAGCAAAGCATCTCGCCGCCTCAGCCATCTTCCGTCCATGCTCCATGCATCACCAGCACCCTGTGCACCATCTTCATTGTCACTTGCTCTCTCTGTCGTCTTTGCTGTGCTGCCTCTACTCCCTTTTATTTCTTTTTTTTCTTTGTCCCACCACTTTTATTTTTACCTTTCTTGCTGTTCTCTCTCCGTGGGAGGGAAAGCCTTGTCAAGCTGCATGCTGTAGTAACTGGATGGCAAGGCATTTTTCCTTTTTTTCACTCTGGAGAGAGGAGGATTGTTCAGAACAAAGGAGTACCTCAGCAATATTTGGAAACATTGTTTGGCTGCAGGCTCTTCCACACATTGTGAAATGTTAGAGCTGAATACTGAAAAAAGGTCAGCAGAATGATTCCACATGAACAAAAGCATCACTGCTGGAGTTCAGACTGTAACATTTCATACTTCTTTACTTCATTGTTTTGGTTTCTCAGACTGCAGGTCTACTGTTTTCTCTCATCAGGTAGCTGTTTCTCCTGATACAACCATTGTACACTACCTGTCCAACACCAAATACCACTCAGAAAGTTAAAACCCAATTAACTGAGTGGAATAATTAGCAACAAGACCAAAACCGAGATAAAAGGAGGAAAAAAGGGTGTTTTTTTAAGGTGCATTTATAAGAGTAACAATGTAAAAGCGGTTAGTTCCTACACTATGTCCAAAAGAGAGAACAGTTCATCATCATGTCAGAAAACTGACCAGTGCCATCCATACCTGGCCGTCACGCCCTTCTCACTCATTCTCACCTCCATTCTGTTTGTTTTTGTGCAGTGTTGGCTGCTGAACTCTTAACTTTGCTAGTTAGCTGTATTGTGAGGCTAAAGGTTGCCACGGGGCAGTCAGTTTGGCCTCCTTTCATCCGTGTGTGTTCAAATTAGCCACCTACCAGGTACCAAAGCTGGTCTGAAGTCTGTCCTGTGTGGATAAAGCGGTCACCATCAGTGCTTTCAGGCTTTGGCTTAACTGTTGCTAAATGTTGGCCAATAGGGCTGATGCAGTCCCCAGGTTAGGCTTTGGTCAGGCAGACGCTGATATGCTTTTCTGTGGCCCGTCCTAAATCAACCTAAAACCTGGCAAGATCTCGAGACATTAAAAACTTCGAAGTCAGAGTTTTTAACATTTTTAACATCAAGAAATAATTTGAATAAACAAACCGAAGGCAGGTTTGTTCATTTGGGATGCCGAGTATGTGTTTTTGTTGAGTAGCTTAAATCGACTGATCAATTTAACAGCATGCCGTGCACAGCCGCCATTTGTACTGACACCAACTAGCATGTTTGTGTTCCTGTGTATCTGTGTTGGATTTCTCAGTCTTAGAAGCTAAGATATGTCTTTATGTTTGACATGCTTATGTGTGTATCCATGCACGTGCCAATAGGTAACGGTGCCAAAGAGGAAACACAAGAGCGACACGCCTAAGAGCCCAGAGAGCGGCTGCTCCTCACCTGAACC
Organism: Pterophyllum scalare; assembly: GCA_024447675.2. NCBI lineage: Eukaryota > Metazoa > Chordata > Actinopteri > Cichliformes > Cichlidae > Pterophyllum > Pterophyllum scalare. The sequence continues at coordinate 32,706 of JAMQGT020013695.1, forward strand.
CGACCGCCAAGACTCATCCGGCAGCGAACGTGAGCCACACACGTTTATACTCACATCTGAACACAGACACACACACACACACGGGCTGAACTTTAGTTATACTGACCGACAAAATTCACAGACTTTTTTTTTTTTTAACAAGCCTATAAATTGTGGCCCGAAACCTGTTTGCTAAACTTGTTGCAGGACACAAAAGCAAGCATAACAATCGGCTGAGGAAAAAAGGCGCAGACCTCAGCGAGCTTCAAAGTGCCATTGAATCCATAAAGCAGACACAGGAGGACATTAACAGGTGAGAAGTGTGAGTCACGCTGTATGACGGCGGTGAGACCATGCCAGACCTCTTAGCGCTCACACGTACCGTCTGTGTGTTTGTAGGACCATCACCATGCTGCGGAGTCGTGCCGCAACTCGGGTGGAGGGCAGCTCCTTCCTCCAGCAGCGTGACTACGTCATCATCGTTTTTCTCATCTTCCTTCAGGTCCTGATCAACTACATCTTCAAGTAGCAGTCATAACCCCCTCAGAGAGAGCGATGTCCTCACACAACCACGCACGCACATATGTTCTCTGAACGTTATGGGGGGACTTAGACTTGTGAACTTTGACCTCTCACAATAAGTGTCTACAACAGTCCCCTCCAGCTGTCTTCTCCTCTGTCTTTATTAAACTCCTTTACATGTATCTAGAGAAGATGACTCTTCCACGCAGAGACTTTTTTAAAAAAAACTTTTATTTATTTGGAGCCAGTTTATTCCGAAAACCTGGAGAGATCCACAGATTTCAAAGTGGGGAGGAGCTGTGGAAAGGAAAGGCGGAGCTAGAGGGCAGCGTTTATGTGTGAGCTGAAATCTTGACTGCCACCATCAAGGCTTTATTGATTTGCCTTGATGTAAGAGGCAAAGACAGCAGCCATTTTTTTTTAGCTATTTGTTTTTTTTGTGTTATCCTGATGGAGTGAAACGGCTCTATCGATTCACATTTCACCTCAAGTAACAGGTCATCTTTTACCGCAGACTCAAGGACCACGCCTCCGATTGTAACAGAGGACAAATATGTCTTTGATTTTAATGTTTTTGTTTTTACTCTTTTGTTTCTTTGCTTGGCCTACCCTTTGTGAATCGATGTCTGCTCGCAGCAGAAAACTAGTGATAAGGGAGAGAGGGGGGACAATGTGGTCCAATCCATGTGACTTTTATTTTTTTATTCTAACGGCTGGGAAGTGGCCGAGAAAGACAAAAAAACACATTGTCAGAAGGAACTAAAGCTATAATTTCTGCTGTATATTAAAACTCCACATTTTGCATACAAAGTCAGTGTTAAAAAAACAAAACAAAAAAAGTCAGACATTTGACACAATGTCACTGTATATTGTAGGTAGCATGTACAGACAGGAGCAGGGTTAGGACATTAGCCTTATGTATTTTGTATTTTGTTTTAAGGCACAAATGCACTGGAAATGTCAGATGTTTGTATGATTTATACACTTTTTATCGGTGGGCATGAAAATGCTTTTACACTCCTTTCTCATCAACAGAAGGCCAAAAAAAGGAAACTTGTTTTGTCTGTTTCAGTGATCACTGCCCTAGGTTTCAGGTAAGAGCAGGCGGTATGTTTTCATCTAAGAGCTCACCGTAAGAAGCTGGATTTAGCAAGAAAAAACAATCAGCAAAGCTATTCTATTCTCAGACCTAATTGTAGATGAAGGAGTGCAGGACAGAAGTTTACTTTGTTTCTTGCCGAGAGTTAAATGATTGGATTGGCCAGCAGCCACTTGGCATTAAGAGTGTGATCAGTGGGAAAGCTCACCAGTGAACACTTTTTATCGTATTGCTTTATTCTGCACAAACAAAGTGTAAAAGATGGTGAGGTGGTGGATAATGTGACTGTGAACTGGCCATAAAACTAAGGTGGACCTCAAGTCTCCTCATGTGGCTCAAAATTAGTCATAATTGATACACCCTCAAGGTTGGTGGTAGGTTTGTTACCTCTGGCCAGCTATTTAGAGCCTGAACTGTGCTGTCATATTGACTGTACATGCAGAGGGGTGTTTGACCTTCTTACCTAAGTTATGGCAAAACTAGTCCTTCAGTAACAGCATTAAGTTTGTAGAAATGTAGAGAAAATGTCATAATTGTGTAGATAAGCTGGTCTGAGTGCAGACTCCAGATCAAGCCACAGTTGAGGAAATCCACCACTTAGTGTAGCGCCTTCATGATGACAGGTCCGGTTGAGAACATCAGTCATCTCGTTCCAGTGCTTTTGAGCCCAAGATCCTAACCAGGTCAACTAGATTAGATTCTTCAGTAAGTTACAAGTAAGAGGAGGACTTAGACTCTTAGACTTTTTCTAACTATCTTCATAGTACAGCATTCCAAATGTACGCAAGTACCAGCCAAACTCAGTGTGTAGCGTAGGAGTCGATCCTTTTCACTGTGTAAATATCCTATGGCATTTCAACACAGACACTCGCTCTCTGCACAAACCTTTGCTTTTAACCTTGTGTGTCTGTCTGTCCACTGCTCTGTAAATACACATGGACATGGGCAAAAAATTGATTAGTTGGGACTCAAAATGAAGATTCCCATCAGAAAATACGTACCCCAATGGCCTCACCATGTTGCAGAGGTATAGAAGTTATGCTGTGGTTCCACTCTGCTGCCTTTGTCTTTGGCCGTGTGGATGCTGAAATTAGTCTCAGAAATAGTTTGTGTTTAACAGCTTCAGAACATCCTAACTTGCAGCCCTGTGAGGAGTTTGTTCCCAGCAGTCTATCAGCAGTAGTATGTTAAATTAGCTCAGAGGTAGTCTTTGTTTTGAACCAAGGATGAAGGCAGCTGAATTAGAACCCCTACCTTGACCTTGTAACAAACAGCGTATCAGGTGCTAGTAAGAAAAACCAGTTTAGGACATTCAAAAAGATCCAAACCACTTGTGGACCATAGCTGAACATTTTGTATATCTCTTCGCCTGTCATGATGTTAGCCTTGTTGAAGTTTACATATTCGGTTGCCTCCGCCGTCAGCAGACTGTTAAGCGATTTAAACTTTGTAACACCCACACAGGTATAAAGAAGGAATGGTAGCATTGGCAAGAGCCAGCTATTACTACCCCCACGAGTTACCCGGCTGGCCCGTGTGTGTATCTGTGTTTTTGTGCATCATCATTGCCTCAATCGCTCATCTTAAACCAAGAATCTAGATGTTAGAATTTGGAGAAATAAGTATATACCAGTGCCTTTTAGAGTGGGACTGTGGAGGGGGGTGGGGGGGGTGTCTAGTGTAGGCAGTGAAGGTAAAAGTGGATAAGCAGTGGTTGGGGGGGGGCACAGATATTGCCACAGTTCAAGTCTTATTAAAGGGGACCTGTTACACTAATTCCAGTTAGTTTTTTGGGGGTGGGGTGGGGGTGGGGGGTACTTTACAAGAGTAGGTTTAGTAGTTATTATAGGAACTAAAAAATTATTCCTATTTGTCTTATATCCACTGTTAACTTGGTCTTTCAGTTCATTTTCTGTGTGACATGCCTGGTTTTAGCTCCTGTCACGTTCCCTGAAGGACCACTCTCTTCTGATTGGCTCTCCCTGTCTTGCACAAACTGACCTGGTGTTTCTAAGCCCCGCCTCTTCATCAAAAGACTTTGTAAATGGAGCCTTTAGAGCAGTCTGAAGTCCGAGCTTTGGACTCACAGGGAGTACATTTACATAAACATTATTTAAAAGGATGGCCATGTCTAATATGAACATCCATTATTGTAACAGTGTATATAAATATATGATTAACAAATGATGTAGTAGGACCCCTTTCAGGTGACAGTAATGAAGGGAGTGATACAGTTAGTGTGAACTGGGACTTTTTTTTTTTTTTTGAGTGGATGTGCCATACGAAGCCTTAGAAATCAGTTTTGAGCTCCACAGGTCACCACCCCACCTGGGTCCTGCCTGCCCTCCTGAAGCGTTGCCATAGTAACGCACCCATAGGGTACCAGAGGCTGATTCCTGCCACAGGAGACAGAGAGGGGGAGCGAAGGAGCGAGGGCCCTCCTCTGCACTGTCATCCTCGTCTCTCTCGCGCACCAAATTCCGAGGGAAATAAACGTCTGTGCTGTGAGTCGTTGCCGTGTCTGTAAAATAACACGTTTTATTTCTTCCTCTTTTGTATTTGGGTTGGCGTTTACTTGTTTCCTGCTCGTAGCTTTAGATCACTGTTCGTCCTTGTTCAGCGTTTTGTCTTTTTCAAAATGGATTTTAAATTCTCTCACAGTTGGTTTTGTTTTACCGCTTGTTACATCAGCCTCAACTTGTACACGCTGTCAACCCCCATCGTTCCTCCCCCTCAGCACACTTTTTTTCTTCCATATCCGAAGACCTGAATATATATTTACTGTGTCTCCATGGCAACTATAACTTCCTTGAAGTTTATGTTCACATGTAACATAATACAAAATAAAGACAAATGGACAAGTGACATGAGGAGGTCTTTGTTTGTATTTGCTATAAAGACTCGTCATTATCCAGACCAAGTGTTCGTGACTTTTATGTGTTTATAATGAAATCATGTGTTATGTGTGGTTTGGTTACTGCAAAGTAAGAAGTTAATTACTGATATAATTGGATCAAAACAGGAACAAGGCGTCATGCAGAAGACTCCAAAGTGAGGGAGCGGTCAAAGCATCCGGAAATATGCAACCCTGGAAATGAAACTGGCATCCAAGATTGGAGAAACTAATCTAAATAATATCAGCAGCGCAAATGGAAAACAAATGAAGGGAAATGGTTTAGACGCAAATCAGATGGTTCAGTATTTTTCACATAGTCATGGTTGTGATAGACTCTGACTCCAGTCTGTGCATGCTGAGTAACGGGACAAGCCTGATAACTAGAAACACAGCGAGTGTCGTTTCTGCATGCATGCATGCTGTAGAAGGCTTCAGCGGTTGTGTGCATGGTAAAAGACTGCCGTGGAATGATTAATAAGTGGAAAAACGTGTATGTTGTCCTCATTAATTCTGCTTGTTTGCATTTTTAAGTCATCAACTGTTTATTTGATTTGCTTCTAACATGAAGCAGTTTGTTTCACGCGATAAAGCTGCCAAAAGTGGTCACAGGACCGATGTTCTGCGATTTGAAAGCGTTTAGTTCAGGTTGGTCTGCCATTAGAGGGCAGTATAAAGCCTTCCAACGGTTTGCTTTAAGTTAACAGCATTATCTCCTGAGCCAGAGACACTTGCATCTTCATCCAGCTGACCTGCTCTGCTCTGTCACATGCCCCTGCAGGCTGCAAGTTAAGAAGGATTCACATCAGCAGTTTTAAGGTTTGAACTGACACTGTAGCACAAAATGTCTGAGCACAAAGAACATATACAATAATAAAAGTTATTAAAAACTGCTGCACATGTACATTGCTAATGTGTCACACTGCACATAAACATACAGCAGTGTTTTGGCTTAATCCATATGGATCCATGGTGTAGGGGTTTACACACACTTGCCTAGAAAGTGAAAGAGTCCGGCTCGTTTCCAGGAGGAGACGTGACTCGGGTGTGGCACCAGGAAGGACATAAAAATCTGCCAAATCAAACATGCGCAGCTGCTTGCTGTGGCTCCCCCTCGTGAACAAGTAGCTTTGTGTTAAAGTTCTTGAAATTGTGTGTTATGTTGCTACTTAATATTTTAGTTGATTATAAAAATGCATCATCTTTGAAAGTGATTCCATGGGCCAGTCGTCTCCTGTCATTTCCTCTACCAAGGACGCTGGCGAGGGTTGAGAGAGAAGACCTGTCCTTCCTGTCCCTCTCAGATAACAACAAAGCATTTGATATCAGTCCCCACTCTGCACCTTTGCTGCTTTGTTTTCCATATCATTGAGTCCATGGAGGGACGAAGGGAAGTCGGAGCAAGGCGGGAATCAATCAAAAAACCAGGATTGAAAGACAACAGAAAAGATAAATAGATGAGCCAGAAGGAACTATTTTAGCAAAGGAGGAGGCAGCAATGAGGGAAGAAAGAATAGAGGCAGAACAGGTGGGTGCAAGTGGAATTGAAGGGGAGAAAACAAGGAACAAAGAATCATTAGCACTAAGATTCAGTCCATTACAAATTATTTCGACATGTGGACTGAACAGCTGAAATTACAGTGATTTCATAAAGAAAGTACACCACCTTTCAATTCTAAGGTTTTGCATATTAGGATGTAATGGTGGGGAAACCCTAAGATTGGGTGTAGCAGTGCAGAGTGGGGAAAATAATTACTGGGAAGTAAGTTGGAGTAATTCCCAGAAGATAAACAGATGTTATACAAGCTACAGTATGCCACTGATTTCCAACCCTCAGACACTGAAGCTAGTATCAAAGGTGGAATTCAGTGAGTGAATCTAACCAGCATCATCACCACTTTACATAGAAATTGATGTCTGCTCTCCTTGATGTAACCTAGTAACACTAACCAGATGTAACTAGTCCAACATGGAGCATCACTGCAAACTAACTCTGAGAGTTTTCTAGCTTATGATGTTTTGTTTTTGAAAACTGTAAATAATGTCCAAAAGGAATGATCATTAGATTACCAGCAAAAACCAGGCCGGATTCTTCATCACAGATGCAAATTTTGGTGATTGTTAATTTATATATGGGCATCATATTGAACGTGACACATGAACCAAATGCAAACAGAGAGTGGCACATCGCATTTGCAGGCGGAAGATTAATATGAAAATCAAGAGAATTGGTATTTAAAATCTTTAGATGTTAATTGCTGTATGTATGACAATGTTCATGTAGTGTCCTTCAGATTGGCCCACCCGATGCTGCATATAGAAGGTCCCTATTTGATATTGAAATCATGACCAAAAGACTAAACAAGCACATGATATATTTTAATAATTTATCAAACAAAAATATCAGTAAGTGTAACATTCAAGTAACATTATTCTGTGAACAAAGTAAGTACACACATGATTGTCTGCCTTTCTCTCATGCAAAATTGAAGCTGCTTTAAGCTGTAACAGACGGCCTCACATCAGCATCATCATCATCATCATCATCATCATGAGCTCTTTCACGGAGGCAGAATTTCGAGTTGAATCGAGCACTGCACGCTGCCCACTCCCCTGAAGCAAACACAACACTCACATTCACAGAGAGTCCAAACATATTTTGACCAGTAGATCCTCTAAGGAAAAGCTAAATAACGAGTCTAATGTTTTCCAAGAACAGGAGAGATAATCAGAGGGGCCGAGTTTGCACCATCTTCATCAAAACAGGGACTGAATAGTGGGTGGAGTTTCTCAGTGAAATTACAGCCAGTAAAGGAGTAGATGAGAGCTGCTTCGTCCACATCATAAAAACACACCACACCCTCTTCATAGTCCACAAACACCCCCACCTTCTGCGGCTGTGCCTTCAGGCTGAGACAGATGGAGGCACCAATGAGAGCTTTGTACTGATTTCCATTCCTCAGCCGGACAGTCCAGTAGCCGTTTCTGGGGCATGGGGGGTTTTTCTCTTTCCTGTTTATTGATTCTTTGGCCACTCCTAAATCCCACTGAGGGTTTTCATTGACCTCAACTTCATAGTAAAATCTTCCTGAGGAAAAACCCTGCTTTCCCAGGACATTTGAATAGTAAGTGCATCTCTTGGGGTTCTCTGGGAAATTCTGCCTTTCGTTACAAGAAGATACCTGTTTCCCATCATGGGACAGGACGAGGTTAGGATGCGCTGTGTCTGGGTCAAGTGTCACATCCACTGCATACTGCTGAACCCTCTTCAGCTCCACGTTATTGCACAGCTTCTTCATCTCTTTACCGAGCGTCTCCTTAAGCTGAGCCACAGCTCTCTTCACAGTCCCCTCATATGATGAGTGAACTTTGACCTCAGTCCAGTCTTTGGTGGGGTGGAACAGGATTCAAGGATGGGAAGCTTTGGAGGAACTGGAGGTGGTCTTCAGTGTGTGAGAGCTGCTCCAGCTCAGAGATATTCTTCCTCAGCTCAGACACCTCTTCCTCCAGCTCTTTGATGAAGCCTTCAGCCTGGCTCTCTGCTGTTTTCTGCTTCCCTTCAATCACATCGATGAGCTGATCCAGACTTCTCGTTATGCACTGGATCAGATCATTGAAGATTTGGGTCCCCGCTGCTTTTTCTCTCTGCAGCTTCCTTGCTGCGCTTTGCCAAATCTGTGAGCTCCTTTATCTTCACCTCTCTTTCTCTGATCATCTGATGAATTGTACCCTCTCTTGCTCCCAGTTTAGCTTTCCTCTGTTCATATTCATCTTTCAGAGGAATGATGAGATGTTGCTTGTGATTCGACTGTTTGCAGAACTGACACACGCACATCCGGTCAGTCTTGCAGAAGAGCTCCAAAAGCCTGTTGTGCTCCTGGCACATTCTGTCTTCAAGGTTCTCCACAGGCTCGATCAGCTGATGCCTTTTCAGGCCCGGGACTCTGTGATGAGGCTCCAGGTGAGTCTCGCAGTAGGAGGTCAGACACGCCAGGCAGGACTTCACAGCCTTCATCTTGGTTCCAGTGCAGACATCACAGGAAACGTCTTCCGGTTCGGCTCGTCGTTCCTCTGATCTGCCGACTTCCTTTAGAGTGGACTGTTTGAACTTAGCCACCATCTCGGATACACAGGTGTTAACATTCAGCTCTGGTCTACTGTGGAAAACTTTAATACACAGAGGACACTGACAGCAGACATTAATATTCCAGTTTTCTGCGATGCAGCTCTTACAGAAGTTGTGTCCACACGGGATGGTGACCGGATCAGTGAACACCTCCAGACAGATGGAGCACAGAAGCTGGTCTTCAGACAGACAGCTGCTCGCCATGGGTTCACACTGAGAGCAGAAGTGAAAGTGTGACTGCCTGCAGTGCATTTCAAACATTTAAAAAATATGTATCAACATTTTTATTGATGCATATTAGTAAAGACCCTTTTTGAATTAGTCAGTGATCAAATCAAAGCTATTCAGCCAACAAAGTCCCGTCTTATAACACTTTGAATATTTGTGAACACGAGTTGAAACAGCAAATATTCAACATATTGCAGCTCATCGGATTTAAATGATCTTTACTTACGTGTGTTTTACGTGGGTTTTCTTCTACAGGTGAGGCTTTTGTACCTTTCAGAGAGAGCAGTAAGGAGCAGCCTGCAGTTCAGGTGGCTCTAGTGTTTACTTTCTTTTTCCTGTCAGTCATGTGATATTGGAATTTTCTCTTCTTCCATGTGTAACTCCGCCTCTAACTGAAGGGCACCATGCAAATACTACATGCTGAGTGGAAGTGGGAATGAAATGCTTAGCAAAAAACATAGAGCACTGTTTTCAGCACCAGGAAGTTGTCGTGGCCCTGCGCCCCTTTTTTAGTTTATTTGCCTTTGTGATCACTGCTTCATTTTGTTGTCTTGCTTCATGTGTTCCCAGTGGCTTTAGACTTTAGCTCTCCCTGTGTTTTCCCCTCTGTTCCTCCCTTTTGTGTGAAGTCTCTTGTGTCTGTTTTCCTCAGTGTGTCTGTCTCCATGTGTGGTGTCAAGTTTGCGTTTCTGTTTCCCTGTCCTCTCACGTCCTGTTTTATTTTGCCGGTCTCGTGCCTCCTGCTTTGCTTCCCCTTGTCTCGTTCTGTTCACCTGTTCTTCCAGCTGTTTGCACTTCCCTGTTATCCCTCTGTGTATATATTGCCGCTCTCTCCCTTTGTTCCCCGTCATCCCTGTCTGCCGCCTGCATGTCTGCTCTTGGGTCCTCATTCCTCGCGCTTCACTGCACATGACAGGAGTGATCAGTTTCTCACTCCTAGTTATAGTTTTTGAGATGTCCTCTCACCCAAAAGACAAAACACCAGAACCAGAATGTGAATGAAGCACCCAAACAATCAAACCTTTTTAAGTCAAAATCAAAAATGCATCAATATCTCACAAATATGTACCCTGTATTAAGCTGAGGATTTAATCTCACTCAGTCCAGCCTCCCTAATCTTCAGCTGTTTTGTTCATTTATGGCTTTGGCATTTCTGTGAGCCTCTGCAGTGTACTGCCTGTCACCCCCCCCCCTCCTGTTTCTAATCTCAAGGGACCATCATCACTGCAGTGCTCGGCTGTCCAGCCAAAATCTCACTGTTAACTTATGCAAAATACACTCCCTTTTAAAAACACAGGCTTCTTTATATCAATACTTCCAAGGTTTTACCAGCAACCAGAAAAGACCCTCGTCATGCCAACTTCCTGTTACTAATATGGAGATAAATGTTGCATGCTACTCTGCTAATGCTAATACAAATCCTAGAGCAAAGCTGCAGACGAAGGCGTTAGTGCAGGCCTGCTTCTTTGATGTATTTAAATTACAACCGTTTCTATTCTGCTCCTCTATAGTCGCCTCTGTTCAGCCTTTTGGGACTACAGGTAAGTATTGTTACTGGCAGAGACAATTAGAGGGGCAGATTTTTGACCTCCATCATGGACTGAAGCACAGCCAAAGTTTCTCAGTAATGTGGCAGTTGGTAAGAAGAAAAGCTTTGGTTTCCCAACACCCCACAGCAGGACTGATATCTCTTTTTCCCATTGTCATATTTAAGGCTGCGTGAGCGGTGGATTAATTTGCGGACCCAAATGCAGGACGCAGGAGACCTGAATACCACCGAAGTGAGCTTGACTGCTGAGTGTCCAGGGCATAAACAAAGTCCAGAATCCAATTAAGTACGGAGCTCCAAAAAATCAGAAATCACTTGGAATGCAGAACCTCAAGGAACACAGAGAACACATGACCAGGAGCACACAGCTATGTGGGACTGAGGGGAACTGAGACAATATATATAGAAAAGGTAATGAGGGAAGTGGAAACAGGTCGGGAACACAGCTGACAACACAGAGAACAACACTTACCAAAATAAAACAGGAAGAGAGAGACGCAACTGAATGAGCAAATATGATTAACTTGACACAACTAAACAGGAAAGAAAAAAGACACAAAGACGAGACTGAAGGAGCAGAATAGGAACGCTGAAAGGAGCTAATAAACCTGAAGTCATCTAAAACTACAGAAGAAGGCACAACTAATAAAACAATAAAGAACCCAGAAAATAACAAAGCTTACAAGAATGAGAAAATACAAAATAACCCTATTAACAGAAAACCCTGAATAAACACAGCACACGAACATAAATCACTTCTCAACACCCAAAGAACTAATAATGCACATAAAAACTCAACACACTGGGCCCACCCCTCACCACACAGGATGAGTTTCAGATGTACTGCTTCAGGACTGAAACACAGATTGGAGATTTGCTCTTTGTTGAAGCCTTTAGCCTGATTCTGTTTTTTTTCCTTCTATTCTATCACGTCAGAGAGCCTAAGCCTAAGGTTGTCCTCAACAGCCTGTGTCAAATAAAAAAAGGACCTTCAAACTGTCTGCACGCTCTGTTTAAATGTTCCAGAAAGCACTAATATTCCACTGCTTCCAGATCTTGCAGATCTTTTGTCAACTTAATCTGATGACCGGATTATGCATGAGGACATACAGAGAAGAAGAAAAGTGAGAAACGCACCAAAAGAGAGGAAGTTTGACAAAATACCAGTAAATATAACTTCCTCTCTAAATGCATTTCCTTTACATATTGAATCCATTTAAACAAACTGACATTAAAGATGCACAAATATGAGATAAGAAGACTCCAAAATGACAATAAAGGCAACAAATTAATAAGCATGAGGCAGAGCACAAATCACGTCAAGACACGAGAAGCAGAAAATTATCAGTGCAACAATAAAATGACCTCATCTGCTGTTTACAAGGCAGTACAGAGACAAATCATTTATAAGTCATACAGTGTTGGTGTTATGGATCCAGGCCTGCCCAATGAAGTCGCTGTGCCCCCTCAGCCCAAATATCCTGATACTATAAGTTACACTGATTCATACATTTCAGTAATGAAAAACTTACACACCCACATCTCCGATAGGTTAGTGCAGTGTGAGCTCAGTTTAATCACTGGGTTAACAGTAGTTTAGCGCTTCCGCAGCAGTCGTGGTAACGAGCATGACTGCAGAGGACACCGAGAGGGTGGGCCTGTGCAGGTCAGGCTTTTGGAAGTACCCCTCGGGTCATTCATCTGCCTGTGCAGCCGGTTTTAAAGCGTGAACCTGCTCAAAAACTGCAAAACAAATGGAGTTGTGTTGAGGGTATTGTGCGCTCACAGTTACCTGTCCCAGTGTATCCACTTCTGCAGCTAGAGGAAGTGTCTCTCCTGCTTTGCCTCTGCAATCTAAGACTTTTTGCAGGGGTTTTTTTTTGTTCTCCGTGAGTGTGACTGTGCGTACGTGGCTCTAAACACGAGTAATAAATCGGTTGCTCGTGCAGTTCGTGTGATCTGCTGTCGACCCTGAAGCCATACCGCTTTAACCAGCAATAAGATGTAAAGAAAAATGTTCCTCCGTGCAGGTAAGATGAGGTGCAGATCAATGTTTTGAAAGTGTTTTTTTAATACATGTCAAATCTTAAACATCCTCAAGTAAGATTTCCTCTATTCCAGCCGGGACATCAATTATTTACCCCCCCCCATCCTAGCATACTGCCTCCACCTCAGACCCAGTTGCTGACCTCATCAAAGGGAAGCACATGGTTTTTAGTTTTACCACCAGAGGACGATACCAGTGATCATTCAGCATCTCTGGAACGAGCTGTTTACCTGCCAAAAGGCAGGACAGGAATTCCCATTCATGCAGGAAATCAAACGCGTCTTTGTGTATTATACTTCTAAGGTAATTATCTCTTTGCTTTGTGGTTACCGACTTATGCAAAATACTGAAAAAGGAGGTGCATGGATTAGGCTGCCATCCACGCAGTGCTGTTTAATGTTCTGATTCAAGCTGACATTAAATGCTTATCTAATATCAGCTGATGGGTATCCTTTCAGCCCCCTCCTCCCCTCTCCACTCTGTCCAATCACAGTCTCTCTCTTCTTCATCCAAAAATTTAATTTGGTCCATCTTGATGCTGAATGGGTGGGATGTCACTGTTGCTAGGATACATCATTCTGGTGACTGGGTGCTCTCCTTGGAGGCTAGAGAGATGTGAGGGAGGAAGGAATAAGAAAGGGCAGGTAATGACCGAAGAGGACATAAAGCAGGCAGAGAAACAAGGAAGAGAGTTGGACAAAGAATTGTATAAAGATAAAGGAGACAAGGAGGGGAAGGGCAAAAAAAAAAGAAAGCAAGGAGGATTGTGCGAAGGAACAAAGAGGGAATGTGAAAGACTGTCAATGGAGGGAGTAAATGGGAAGGAAGGAGGGTACAGAGGAGTGTTCAAAAGCATTAGAAAGGAAAAACGGTAGAGAGGTTCTAACTGCTGCTTTGGCAAAAAAGCCCCCCTTTGAGAGTGAGAGGCAAGAGGTGGGTGAGGACAAAAGGGGGAAGGACAAAAAAGAGAAGTCGAGGAGCAAGGGAGTGATTAAATAGTAAAGGAATATCAGAACAAGGAGAAAGGAGCAAAGTGGAAAGAGGGGGAGGTGACAAATGATAATGGAAACAACTTGTGTTTGGTTTATCATTGTGTAATCTGCCTCTGTGTAGTCATCATTCTCGTCCTCTGCACTGAATCCTCCCCTTTGGCATTTTCCTGGCAGCTGGCTGTCAGACTGATGTTGCTGGGAGTGACTCAACAGTAATATTTTGCATTGCTAAGTGCTGTATGTGTATACACAGTATGAAAAAGGTCAGTTACAAATGCTGGCTGGGTAGATTTAGATTATCATCCACTGGTGCTGTAAATACGCAGAGATTCCTATAGTGTCATATTAAGAAAGTTCTTACTCAGCCTAAAAATTTGAGAAGGCTAATTTAAGAATAATAAGCATGCCATGTTTCCGTAGTAACATGTTTTTTGCGTGGGTTCCCCCAACTGAGGTTTGACATTTTAAACCCATTAAGCCTTTGGCCAGTGGCTTCTAAATAAATGACAAATGAAGGAATTTACCACTGACTTAATGCAGATCCCACAAGATTTCTGCACATCATATGTGAAGGTGCCCTTGCCACCTTCCACAGGAGCACTAACGAAAGCATCCCGACCAGCTGGATCACTGTGTGGAATGGGATCGGCAAGGTCCGGTGGGTCCAAGACCTTATAAAGAAGTCAAACCACTACAAAAGTGCATATAGAGTACACCGCATTTATTTATCTTTCCTTTTTGAGAAAGCTTAGAGTTAAGGCTGGATCAGGTGACTCTGAACCCTCCCTTGGTTATGCTGCAATAGGCTTAGGCTGATGGGGGGGCTTCCCATGATGCACTTTTTCTTCTTTTCTCACCCTCTTTTCACTCTATCTGTGTTTATACACTGCTCTGCATTTAATCATTATCTCTGGCTCTCTTCCCGTCTCCCTCCCATCACCCCCAAATGGTCGCAGCTACTGCCCCTCCCTGAGCCTGGTTCTGCCGGAGGTTTCTTCCTGTTAAAAGGGAATTTTTCCTTCCCACTGTTGCCAAGTGCTTGCTCATAGGGGGTCATATAATTGTTGGGATTTTCTCTGTATTATCATTGTAGGATCTTTACCGTACAATGTAAAGTGCCTTAAGGTGACTGTTGTTGTAATTTGGTAAATTACAAATTTGGTATATATGTATTTTGTGTGTCTATATATATATATATATATATATATATATATATATATGTATATATATATATATATATACATATATATATATATATATATATATATATATATATATATATATATATATATATATATATATATATATATATATATATATATATATATGTATATATATATAAAACTGAATTGATCTGAATTAAAGTAATAAACTCCTCCTTCATGTCTCTGTTCTCTGTTGCACTATGGCTCATAAGGATGTTTGCTTCCGTGCATGTAGCTATTTCATACAACGCTGGAAAAGACAATTAAAGCTGATCTTTTCATTAGTATCCTTTACAAGGCTAACAGAAGCAACATACTCTGGCTAAAAACTATGAGTTAAACAAAGAGGACACGAAGAACATGAGTAGAAAGGTAAACTGGTTATTAAATTTAGACCTGTAGCAAAATAACTGATGGCAACTTTTACTTTTTTGGATCTGGTGAGAATCCTCCTTGGATCACAAATAAATTTTTGCTATATGATAGAATTCGTGGTCATGTTGCACCCTAATTTCTTTTAGAGGATTCTGGCTCATCTTCATAAGGTTAGATGCAAATATGTGAATATTGTCCCTATCTCACAATGGGAAAGAATCATTTTACAAAATCTTAGATCCAGATCATGAGCTGGATCAGCACCAATTAATCAATTATTCCTTGTACTCCAGAAATTTTTATCAAAATCTGTTCAGAATTTTCCCAGGTATCCCGCGGACAGACAGACAGACAGATGTAATCTCTCCACCTGTCGGAGGGTGGGGTAATGAACGCTTTCTTTTCTGTCCACCGTTTACAGGTTAGACAACTGTGAGTGAGCACTGGGAGACATGAAGCACAGCCGCCAGGGGGTGTGTTACATCACCGGAGAGCCCTCTGCCCGCTTTGGCAGCTGTGTCAGCCGGTAGGCTTAAATGGGTTAACAGACATAAAATGAGGTAATCTGCAGTGTTTGCAGTGCAGCGGGGTTGGTGAGGTTGCGATGGGTGCTGGCTCAGCGTTGTGTTTATCCTCCCGTGGTATCGACAGAGCATAAAAGAACTGCTGCAGCGAGCCGCTCTCATTCACGGCCGGATTAGTGGAGCATTTAGTCGTCTTTTTATTATGATTTTTTCCCCCTTTCTTTTTCCTTTTACCCTGTGCACCCTGACAGCACACACATGAACACAGTACTGAGTGACCTAGGTGACTCAGGGCATTGCTGCCCATAGTGCTACCTCTTTACACCCCATCCCTGCTTTCACTTCTTCTCCTTCAACATCTGGGGCAAAGATGAGAAAGTGTGACATATAATTGTTCAGCACCTACAAAATGCATTACAGAAAGAAACAAAAGCTATTTGAAAATATTATATATACATTTTTCTTTCATTGCCAAACATTATGCGAGCTTTGGTTTAATAAGATCAGGTCCTGCCTCTGTCCCTCTCGGACTCTCTCTCTCTTCATTTGAATGCATGCTTCGGATAATGATTCCCCCCCCTCTTGTCCAGGTTGGCAGAGCTGCAGCTATTTTTAGAAAGAGGAATTGCTTTGGGGAACCCCTCTAAGTACAGCTGCCTTCCTCTCTGTCTCTCCCCTCTCCCGCCTTGAACCCAAATATTACTCTCGAGCAAAGCCCTCCCGGGGAATTGTATGGTGCATTTTAATAAAACACAGTAAGCTCCCACCATCCTATAAAAATGGCTTCTTTCTTGTTTTGTTGAAACCTGCAAAATGCAATGCATTTTTTTGGACAATTGGCAATATGGCTTGTACAACACAGTCCTAGTACTGTCGGCATATGCATCTGGGAAAAACATACGCATCACCTGAGGACCATCTGTTCGGAAGCGCAGATAATGTTTATCCTTTTGAAAGTGACATTTGGAGCTGACAGAGGCTGAGAAAGCTGATGGGCTAAGAAGTTGCTCAGACTGGCTGCTGATGAACACGCACAGCAGCTGCTGTGAAGCTGCAAAACCTTCTGCTGCTCACAAAAAGATTCTGACTGATGATGGGAAATAGCACATACACTAAATACACAGGCGGGAAGTGACTGGCAACGAGTGATTCTGCGAATCCCACTTATGTAACAGTTCTTAATGGAAAAGTAGTTATTATGCAGATTCATATCCATCGTTATATTTACATTTAATTTAATTGTATTTTTTTTATATTGTAAAGCCCTTTGTGATGTTTGTTCTTGAAAAGTGCCATATAAATAAACTTACTTACAATATGGGATGGTTATTAATGCATTCATTTTGCTTTAATGTAACAGCTGGTCATGATTTCATCATTTATTAACTGCTGAGTAGCTTTAACTATGACGATACAGGCTCATATGTTAGATTTATATTTTCAGATCTGTAAAGCAAGAAGTAATAGTATAGTGGAACAGAGGTACAGAGCAGAATAATAGAGATTATTTAATAAAGTTCAAGTACTTCAGTAAAGCACTTGAGTAAATGTATTATGTCATACTGGCGCTGGGCATTAGTCCATTTGTCATTGGCGGTGGCGTGGGGAGGGGTAGTATTATCTTTCAGGCGGACCTGTGCTACCCCATGCCACCTCATTTTGGGCACACCAACAATGCTAACAACAGAGTGCAGCTAATGGGAACAGGCGACAGAATCAAATGGCTGTTGTCAGGAAGTCAGGACTTGACCAAAGGTAATGAACGTGTAAATTCAGTGCTCATCCATCAAGTAATAGTTCAGCAAAAGCTGAATTTTGACCTGTTGGTTGTGGTTGTTAAGAAGTGAAAGGATCCACAAGTTATTAAAATGCAGTCTCTGTAGATCACAAAATAGAAAACCTAACTTTAAGATAGAGTGTCTAGATTAATGCACTGCTAAATGCCTGTCCATTTTTAAAGACTGATGTTTTGATTTCATTTGGAGAGGGACTCTACAGTCACCTGTTCCCACGGTGTGACCCGTACCTGTGAGTCGTGAACTACATCTGTCACTCTTGTGCTGATACAGAAACATAACTAAAGACAAAATCTTTTGCCGTCCTCTCTGTTTCATTAATAGACTCCCAGGCCCTGTCTCAGGTTTCCACCATTTAGCTTTGCATTGCCATTAGAACAAAAGCTGATCTAATGTTGGCAGAGATCATCAGTGCAGCACAGTTAGCTCAGACTGGGTTTCACTGCAGCAGCATTTTACAGTGAGTTATAGCAGATCTGCACATCCACAACCAGGACACTGTTTGTCTGACTGGTGACTTTTGACCTTTGAGGATGCTGGAGAATGCAAAAAGGATCAAACCACATCAGTTCTGCAGGGCTCGGACTCACTCCCCTCTTATCTCTTTGTTTCTGTAAACTAGTTAAAATCAACAGATTCATTAGAAGTCAGTTTTCTGTTTTCACCAACACAACAATGGCAGAAAATACTCCCAAAGTGAAGCACACAAAATAGCACTTTGCGAGTCATTATTCAAACACTGCTCAAAAGTTAGTCAGTTAAACTTCTGGGATATTGATCTGGTCAGTTCAGCATCAGTATCAGAGACAACCCCCATTAGAGGCCAAGATATCCGAACAATTTTCCCAAAAAACTGGCTCCTACAATTCCTACGATCCACCTGAATGTTGTAATCTTATAACCCTGCTCTGTCTGAAATCAAGCCTGTGTGAGAATTTAATTTTTCTCATAAGAAGCTGAATTTTTCTGCCTTTTTGACCCTCATGAAGGCAAACTGCCTATTCATGGTGAGCAAACAAAGTTTACCTGAAGAAAAAAGTAGAATACAATATTGTTACTTTATTTTAGACATAACCATAATACTGTATAAGCTGAAGGCTCTTGCCTTATAAATAGAAGCCTGCCATTCTCACATGAGGAAATCGTAGCCCAAGTAAGCAGTTTCTCTTTGTCTCCCTCTTTATCTCGTCTTTCTTCTGGCTGGCAGTCACTGGCTGCATTAATGGAGCATGCTGCTATAAATAGACCAATCACATTCACGTCACTGGTGATTCCTTCTGTGTTTGAGTTGTTGACATATTTTGTGTGGGTTTGCAAATTGTTTCTGCATCAGTCTGCGAGAAAGGATTTATTTGATGTGATCTGCACAGATTTGTATCTCCCACATCATTTCTTATTAAACCGCGGTCTAAACCTGTTATACGACAGAAAGGTCAGCCTGCTCTTTATCACCGCCGTTCTGATTCCCATTCAGCGTCAAGGATTTTTCCACTGTACTTTGGGACTCTACAGAGTGCTGTTCTGTCACATGATCATGGACATAAAGATCATTACATGCTTGCTCCCATTAAATCCCCTCTGTGCCCTTTGAAACCTCTCACCTCGTGCCCTATCTCCACTTGCTAATGAACTCTGTGAACTGTCAGAGATGTCTCTGTTCCCCTCCTCGACTCGTGCGGGCTGAAAGCTTCTCCCAGTTAGCTTATATGTACGACTGCTGTCTGACTCCTAACAGCTCTGTCTGCATGCACTGTCACTGAGACTGATGGCTGACACAACAGAGGAGGGGGAGAAGTGGAGCTGGTGGTACTGTTTAGAGGTGTGTGTGCGTGTGTGTGTTGGGGGGAATCAAAGGAGGCCAGGCGATGACTCAGAGATTTTGAAGCGCAGCCTCCTCTGGTTGCCAGCCTGCCTGTCTGTGTGGTCGACAATGTGCTGACTCCTCGCCGCCTTATCAGATACCCTGGTTGGTCTCTGCGCGGCTTGGTTACGCTCTGCCCTGACCCAGACAAGGTCCTCTCTCACATGCTGACCTTTTTGGCCAGTTTAGGTGCTCTGTTGCTATAAAAACGGGAATATAATGTGTATGTTACATTGTACATATGTCGCTACAGTGTAAAGACACAGGTACAATCAGTAATTATTGAGGAATTGTACTCATAAATATACATTTATTAGTGTGTAATTACATCTTCCAACAAATTGATGCATAAACAACATAAACTTAGAATTAATCCATTAAAAATGCATAAGGGAGCGCATCAGTTTGTTGCCCCGCCATCTTAAATACAGTGGCTGAGATGGACATCACAGTTCCGCCTGATCACATTGTATGTATGTGGCTAGACACTGGCCACATATAATTTTAAATTTTAATTCATGTCTGCCCCTTCAGACTCAAGACACGAAGGATACAACACAGCTAGTATCAGGATAAAATATCATCCTCTTCCTGCTCACCTCAAGCCTCATCTCCTGAACTGAAGGCAGAGCTCTAACACACAAAAACATGCATAATTATGCTTCTTTATTCCTAATATTATCACAATTAATTACTTACTGTCAGCAGAATAGACATGCGACTCAGCCCTACACTTGGTGTTGCTGTCCAAATATTACACAGCCTCCCTTTATCTGTAAGTGTGTCTATCTGTGTGTTTGGCTTCGGTGTCAAACACCATAAGGCCTATTTTAGGAAACAATGTTAGTGCAGTTCTTGCAGAAAGTTAGATGGAAAGATTGCTCTTCAGTCAAAGCACTACAGTCTGAGGTAGAGCTTTGAGGTAATTAGCTTAGATTAAAATAAAAATGAGCTTGACGCTTTCCAAAGATCAACAATACGTCTACTGGGACCTTTAAGCTGGCTATTTAAAACACTGTGTCTAATTCACACTCAAACACAAACTTTAAAAAATACAGTTTGTCATCAGCAGAGAAGTCATTTTTTACAGTGCACATGTTCATTATTGTGGTTTAGATTTGTTGCCTTGCAGATGTTTTTTTTTATAAATAGGGCCAGGTTACTTCATTACACTCTTTATGCTACAGTAAATGTAAGCTAATCATACCCTGTCTTTATCCTTTTTTATACAGTAGTATTAGGAGTAGTACCTCCTGCTCAGCTGAGGGTTTCCTCCTCCTCCTCCAGCTTCCTCACACAGTCCAAAGACATGCGTGGTGGTTAGGCCTCAGTCACAGGCAAGCACTCGTCAGGGAAAAATTTGTATTCCCTGACCATTTAGCGAGTGGTTACTGGCAGTTGCTCGCATCAAACTGATTGCAAATTGATTGGTATATGGTGCTGCACCAAAAACCTCCTTGTGATTGCTTTGGTTGCTAGGAGATTGCTGGGATACAGTTTGCATGGATGGCAGTGACTTGTCTGCAAATGGTCCCTAAGTGGTAAAACCTGCACCTTTTGAAAGTAGTAAGGCACAACTTTTATTTTTGAAGGTGAACATCCCTGTTTTCGTTTTTTTTTGCTGCACTTTTTCACATTTCGCTACAGCTCGGAGAGCGAGCCAACAAGTCAGCGTCTTCCATGCAAACTGTGGGTGATTGCTGCAACCTGCTAGCAACTCGGTGACTTGCTAGTTACTGAGGCCTTAATTGCTGACTATTGGGAAGTTGGGCAAATGGATTGATGTTACCCTCATACAGTCCCCCAGTTTAAACTGTTTTACCTCCTCTTACTTTAAGCTAATTTTAAAAAGTGCTGGTGTCCCCCTTTGAACAATAGTGACTTACAGAGGGGTTTTTTTTGTCTTTGATTCAAGCAAACTGACAGATAGCTGTGATCCAGATCCCACTATAATGTCTGTTTGGATGCGTGTTTGCAACATCTGTGTTTTCATTTTTAGATTTTGTTTTGGCTCAATTCAGAATGAAAAATATCTCATATCTCACTCACAGAACATATTCTCCACACACAGTGTTATTTCCCAGGTGCCATAGTTACTAACAGAGTTATGTTTACATAACCACCTTTATTTTTCTCACCAGGCTGACATCCTGTGAAAGCAGGAAATGGTGTGAGGTTTTCATTCTACTCTCCTGTCTAGGATGTTCAACAACAGGATGCCACCTGTCAGGCTGTGAAATAATCATTGCCTCATGTTTGCTACAAGGAGGTGAAAGACTGTTAAAGTTGTGGACTTGCTGCGAGAATGGTGGGTTTTTTTCATATCTTCTAATGACAGGGGAATTGCAGGTGGTCGAAATCGATGAAACTACTGTACAGGTGTCCATCAGAGAGGTGCTGAGAGGCAGTGTTACACCAGGGATCTCCCAGCTGTCAGAGAGAAGTGTTCAGTTAACTTGTCTCTGATTAAAATGTGGGTTACATTCAGAAGTGGGTTGAAAGAAGCCCAATTCTTGCACTCTGACCACTGGGTCCTTTTTCACAGATGATGAGAAAACTTGAGAAGTTGACATGCAAGTTGTGCTGGTCAGGATGAATACATAAATCCAATAATATAATTTAAAAAAAAATCAGGATATTAATGATACCAGCGACTCTGAACTCAAGCAGAGAAACTCTGTTCCTTGCAGCTGGCAGCACTCTGCAGGGGCGTTTTCTTTTCTCTGAGTGGCAGAAAAGAAACTGCAGTCAAGTTTTAGGGAAGGAGACGTTTAAAAATGTGGATTAAGAATAACGAATAATCATACATTTTAAACCCTTGCAACAATTAACTATATATTTTGAATAGCTGCATTCTTTATGAAGTATGATTTAAAAAAAACGCTGGAAGACGTATCCATGACCCATCTTCAGTGTTCTGGCTGAGGGAAGGAGGTTCTCGTCCCAGATTTTAACAGTACATGAATGCGGTGAAGTCGTCCTGTACCCTTAGCAGAGAAACAGCTCCAAAGCTTAATATTTCCACCTCCGTGCTTGACTGTGGGGATGGTGTTCTTTGCGTCATATTCAGCATTTCTCTTCCTCCAGACACGACAAATCGAGATGATGCCAAAGAGCTTGGTTTTGGTTTCATCTGACCGCAGCACTTTCTCCCCACAGGAATATGAACCATTTGGACGTTCACTGGCAAACCTAAGATGGGCCTTATTTAGCAGGCAGACCTTGTGACTGGTACAAGATTTCAGTCCATTACAGCGTAGTGTGTAGGGGATCAAATACTTACTTTAATACTTATTTTTCATCATTCATGTTTACAATAAATAATTTTATAACTTTTATGTAATGTTATGTTTTTTTTCCTGGATTTTCATTCTTAATTAAAATGAAACTACCATAAAAATTAGAGACTGTTCATTTGTTTTTAAGTGAACAAACTTACTGATTCAGCAGCGGATCAAATAATTATTTCCTCCGCTGTCGCTGGCAGCATGGACAACACTGATGAACAATAACATAAACAACAGTGATATAAAAAAGTCTCTGAGTCCTGTTGGAGTGAGACATCCAGTGTTGTGGTTATTTTACACATCTTTGTAGTACTTTAGTGTCTTTTTGTCAGTTTTAATCATTTTGCAACTTTTTTTGTGTTTCTTGGTGATCATATCCCAACACGTTGTGGCCCTTTTACAGTGACTTAATGATTTGATTTGCATCACTTTGTTACTCTGTGGTAAGACTTTGTTTGTTCTGGTCACTCTGGAGTTTGTGTCACTTTGCAGTTCTTTCTCTTTGTAGTCATATCCCTTGTTCAAGCTTTTGCTGGCTCAAAATGGGCCTTGGTGGTTGACTGTGCATGCATGCAAGGATTGGTCCCTGTACAGTTAAGGCATGGAGTCTGTTACCTTGTTTGACAGGAATATTTCTCTGCCATTTTTGACTCTTTGCTGAGCAAAAATCTCAATTGAATGAGAAATATATGTTTTGTGTGTGTGTGTGTGTGTGTGTGTTTACTCTCAGATAAAGAGATGTAGAGATCTGCCATTGTCAGTGGAACGCTGTAAGCTAACAATCAATGGCAGGATGAGTCAGTGAGAGTGGAGGAAGTCCATGTGGGAGGAAAGGTTGAGAGAGTACACTCCTGAGAGCTTGTGGACTAGGGAAGCTTTTCATTACCAAAGCTCCAGATGTTTCTGCAGTCATGTGGAGAACAGCAGTGAGATTCAGCAGCATCAGTGTTAGGATTAAAGAATTAAAGAATATTTATTTTTGATTGAACTTTGCCTTTTTTAGGCACTTGAGGGCAGAGAGTTGCAGAAGGTATGTGTAGATATAATAGAGAGAGTTCCAAACCCCCTAAACTATCTGTGTCCCTAATGGCTGATTGGCACTGCACACATTGTATACTATTCAGTATGTGGTGATGGACAACAGGCATTTGTAGGTTGAGGGAAAGGTAACAGCAACTCTAAAAGAAGGAATGCAAAAAAAAAGAGAAAAAGAAGTGTTGTGTTGGGACAGCAGGGACTATTTTTAATGTGGTGGGTGTTGTGTAAACAGGTACAGATCCTTTGGTAGCAGCTGAATATGTAGGTGCTTGGCTACATAAGGCTGCAGAAAATAAACCTAACAACTTCTCTTCACTGAAATATCAGTTTTAAAGTCACATCACATGTTACTGCTGTGTAAAGTGCATAAACAGGAAAGGAGACAATTTTTTTTTCCCAAAGGATTTTTAAAGGATGCTATACTACACTCCCATCCATCCATTTTCTGCAGCTTATCTGGGTCCAGGTCACAAGGGCAGCAGTCTAAGGAGAGACACCCAGACCTCCCTCTCCTAGGCCACCTCATCCATCTCTTCCAGGGGGCACCTAAACATTCCCAAGCTAGTTGAGAGATTTAATCTCACCAGTGTGTCCAGGAGGCATGCCTGAACCACCTCTTGTCAATGTGGAGTAGTGTTGGTCAGCTGGTCTGAGGCCCCTCCCGATCAACCAAGCTCCTCACCCTATCTCTAATGGGGAGCCCATGCACTCTTCAGAGGAAACTAATTTCCATCGCTTTTGGTCATTACCAAGGCTCATGACCTCAGGTGAGGGTAAGAATGTAGATCAACCAGCTCTCTTTTCACCACAACAGACCTGTACAGTGTCGGCATCACTACTAATGCTGTCAATCTCTTGCTCCACTCTCCCTTCACTCCTGAACAAGACCCCCAATATACTTAAACTCCTCCATTTCGGGTAGTAGTTCCTGACCTGGAGTGGACACTCCATTTATCTTTGACTGAGAACATGGCCTCAGGCTTGGAGGTGCTAATCCTTACCTCAACCACTTCCCACTCAGCTGTAAACCAGCCCACTAAAAGCTGGATGTCATGGCTTGATGAAGCCAACAGAACCGCATCATCTGCCAAAAGCAGAGAAGCGATCCTGTGACTGCCGAGATCAACACCCTCTACCCTAGAAACCTAGAAACTCTGTCCGTGAACGTTATGAACAGAACTGGTGATAAAGGGCCTCTGTGGCAGAGCAACACCCATCGGGAGCAAGTTTGACTAAAACAAGCTGTGACTGTGGTTGTACAGAGATATGATAGCCCACAGTGCTACACTCACTAGTTACTTTAATACAAGGTTTTTGTTTCAATTGTATCTTTGTTAGCATCTTCTAAGTTGGTATGTCTTTCAGTCATAGTCTTTCTGCTGTTGGTCAGCTGGATTGATCAAGAGCAAAATGTCATAAAAAATGCCAATAAATATCTGGAAAGTTATGAAAGGTGAAGGAAATGCTAATGTGCCCTTAATTTTAATTCTTTAGAATGGCCAGCAGGGGGCGATTCTCTGGTCAAAAAATAAGTCCACTCTGTTCTGTTCGCTAGACCTTTTCACCTATGACCTCAGTAAACATTGGCCTAATAAGCTGACCATCTCATTCACTATTTTCAAACCCTGATATACAATAAAAATGGAAGATAGCAGGGTTTTTGCTTGCTGGTTTGTTTGACTGGCAACTACCATATAGTGCCCAATATAGTTTAGTTATATAGTAACTATATATAATAATATTATAGATACTACGCAGCACGGTGCCCTCTGGTTTTCTGTTGGATCCTCTTCTCCCTCATCATTTTTGGTTTAGGATTAGATTAAAAAAATAAAACAATAAGATTGTAATGACTGCAGACTTCAAAACTGTAGTCCACAAACCAATGCTTGGACAGCACAGAGAGTATGACCGTATTTTATTTCCAGTCCAAGTCTGCTATAGATGGCAAAATTGTCATTGCCGGTATAATAAGCATGGCAGCGTCTACCATTCACCTCCATTTTGTTCTATATTTACACCACCAGACCACACCAGGACGGAAACAATCCTTGGGCCACTCATGTATCAGTCAGTGCACATGTCTCAAGCTGCTTTGTTACACCTAGAACATACCAGAGAACATCATTAGCCTCTGTTTGTACCAGTAATAACAGTGATAAATGTGCTCTCAGGTGTTATCTCTGGAACCGCAAGTGATGATTTTCATAAAAGTAAAAGCCTCGGTGGGCAGCTGTGCCATCTGTGTGAAAACAGTGACTCATTTTTTCCTCTGTGACACTGACCTGAGATCTGCATCACTACCTGCATTACACAACTTTTTGTTTGCTGTTTTTTTTTTAGTGATTCAAAAATTGCACCTATGATCATGTATTTTTCAACTAGTTTTCAGAAGCCTTTTCATGTGCTTTCCTCAGCTTGATGGCCCTCACAGCAGCCTGCAGGTTTGCAGTGTTCAGCACCAACCCTGGATGTAGCGTGAGAATACAACCACAGCCAACCGCAGGCCACATGCCACTGACAATGACATCGCTCTGCCCAAACCAGCCGATGAAGCGCTTTTCATTGAACATGAGGATTAGAATCCAGTTGTCCCTCGCTTCCTCAGAGGCCCATTCAACTCACACAACACACTAAACATCACAGAGCATCAGTGGAAAAGTACTACATGGATATAATGTTGCATGTGTGTTTTTGGAGGGTTAAAATTTTAAAAGAGGGTCACTGCTAAGTGCCTGCTAACATGCTATAATACCAGTGTTAATGTGAGTAGTGTAATCAGTGGCTTGCAGTGACTTTTACAGAGAGTCGAGCAGCACCCCCACCCACTTCAAAAATAGAAAAGAAAAGAAAGAAGACGAAATCAAATCTGCCTCGCATGTATTACTCAAAGCAGCCACAACCTTAAAGTCACTGTGTGTAAAATCTCACCACTAGGTTGTATATTGCGGTCAAGCAAATAATGTTTTCTTACCCCTCCCAATTCAAGTGTATAATCCTAAATCTATCTGTAGTGAGTGCAGGCTTTCAGTCCACTGTGTACCTCAGCTGTCAGTATGTGTCCATGTTTACTGTCGGAGGCTGTGAAAATTTGTGAAAACAGTCCGATACGAGTCAATGGGTCAGATAAGCTCACTTCTGCCTGATGATAGCGATAGTGAGGTGAGTCGTTGAGGATATCCTGAACTTTTCTTCTTGCTGCTGTTAGCTGCTGTTAGTGAAACTTTCTCTGAAGTAGATCTAACATGGTTGGATGATGTGAGAATGTATTCAAACTGTTTAACAGAGGGAAAGGGATTTTCAGGACTCTGGGGCCTAACATTAGCTGGCATAATGTTAACTTAAAACCAGCTCTTCTTGTTGTTTGGCTGGCTTGTTGTCAGCTGTATGGAGATGGAAGGGTTGCATGTCTAATCTGCTGACAATAAGTAATTGCAACAATATTGGGAATAAATAAACATGTTTATGCATGTTTTTGCGTGCTAGAGCCCTGGCTTTAGTTCAGGACATGAGGCTTGAGGTGAGGAGGAAGAGGATGACTTTTTATCCAGATGCCGGTTGCATTGTCTCTTTGGGACCCCTTCACCAAAGCTGCTCAGCTACAGTAGAAAAGCACTATATAACTAGTCCATTTACCATTTACATTAGTATAGACTTGCTTTTTTGTGCCAGCCCTAATGGCTTTTTGAGGAACTGCAGATTTTAGCTCATTGACATGTTTTGATTTCTGCCCAGAGGGTAGAGCTTGTTAAAAAGTAATCAAAATTTAGTTTATAATTATCTAACCTTGGTATAAGTTTTGCTCATATTTTTATCAGCACCAGAATTACACGGCCCATTAATCAGCCACAGCCAGGTTAAAAAAAGCCCAGCTGCCCTGTATTGTTGTTGTTGTGTAAGAGGCTATGAATGGATTCATGTGCCTGTGAAGCTGCTTATAGATGAGCCTTGGCACTTCACCGTTCATGGCTAATGGATTCACGAGTGGCTCTGTAAATAGGCCATGGCACATGAGCAGGCCAATGGCAGCAGCCAGGCCATGAATAATACATGGAGGTAGATACAAAAATGACTTCCGGCTTCAGGGAGGTTTTACTGAAATGCTGCTTTTAGAGAAATAAAGAGGCAGAACTTTGAATGTTTTTATAGGAGCTTATATATATATATATATATATATATATATATATATATATATATATATATATATAACACACACACACACACACACACACACACATATATCAGCTTGTGTAATATGCCTGATGCATTGTCCCATCAAGAAATGATTCTTGGCTTTACATTGTTTTTTTGTTATTTGCACTATGAGGGCTTTTAGGAAGTGTCAGTCACATCAACCTCCATTGCTTCATAATTGTTCTGTTATGGTTCTGCACTGCTACATGTAAGGCATCACATTAAATTACATTTATTTTCCTTTCTCTTTCCATTTTAGGTATTTAAAGTGATTTTCATCATGTTCTCTACGTGATGTTTTATCTATGTTCGTGCTGGAGCTGGAAATATCCCATAATCATTATAGATGGCTTAAACCTGCATGTACTAACTTCTATAATACATAACATTCACATACATGCACGCGCATGTGCAGGCAGACACACAGACACACACACACACACACACACGCACACACATGCGCACACACACAAGCAATCACTGCTTGACATTTCAAAATAGCAACTTCCATAAGGTCATTTTAATATTCTCAGAGTCATCCTTGTCAACTTTACAGATTAATGTCAGTGGAGCAGGGCTTACAGGAGTGACGCCGGCCTCTTATTCCACCGGCCAGCGATAACTGTGGCAACTTATTGTAGCGACAGCGGTGAATGGGATTACGGAGGAGCTTGAAGAGAGCTCTGGAAGAGAGGCTTTTTCATTTCACTGTGGGGCTATTTTTAAATGCTGCCAAACCTGCCTGCAGAGAGCGCAGTCTTTTGATGATTATGAAAGCTCCATATTTTTGTAGAGATGACAGTGAGACAGTGAATGTTTTTTCACCCCATTAGTCTTTTCCTTCTTATTAACTCAGAAACATTAGGTTCTTCTTAAAATTTGTCACAGTAGGAGAGGCTCAAGTGACGAGTTATGAAAGGCCTGACAAAACAAAATGACTGAGGTAACACCATTTGAGATAATGCTGATATGCTGTTAGCATTTACCATCAGCCAACATTTGCTTATTACCGCCCAGCAGCAACAAGGCAACGTTATCATTTCTTGCACTTGTTTTTCTGTCCACTTGATGAATGTATAGCCATTTCTCACGAGGGTGCACGTGGGAACGCAGATGTCTGACACAGTTGGATTAAAAATATGATAGTGTGTTCCAGAGAAGGTCATGTTCCAGATTAGAGATCATTACTTATGAAGCCGGTACAAAAATTCTATTTCATGCCTGTCAAACTGTGTCAAACTTTGGCATTTTTTATAGATTCAATTGAAGAAATGGGAACAATTGATGTGTGGCTGCTAGTGACAAAGTGACTAAAGATAAAATTGATTCTGGTGCCTTTTCTATGCTTGAATGATCCATAGGTCAGTGAGGTTAAGAGGTTAACAAAGTACAAGGACTGGACTGAAAATGAGTGAAAAAGCAGCCGATGCCCAAAGAAAAAACTTTGAAAGACCTTCAGAAAGCCTGTTGCCCAACTATTGCTCAAGACCACTATAAACAATACAAGAAAGCAGCTGGTCGTAGCAGATAGCTGCCTGGTTCTTCTGAAGGTTTCTTCCTGTTAAAAGGGAGTTTTTCCTTCCCACTGTCACCGAGTGCTTGCTTACAGGGGGTCATTTTGACTGTTGGGTCTTTAACTTACAATACACAGCATCTTGTCTGTTGTGATTTGGTGCTATATAATTAAAACTGAACTGAATTGAAAGAAAGCCAAAATAAGCAAAATATAAAGAAATAAGGAGTCAATCCAAAAATAAGGGGTGGCTCAAGACTTTTTCATATTTTTTCAGATATTATAGTTTTAGTTTTCTCTGTAAGATCAGTCACTCTTTTGCCAGTAGACTTACCCAGGTTTGTGATTGGTCAGACCCTCTCAGCACCACCCCTTTCATGTGAACATGATTGTAGCTAGACTTAAATCCTGGCTTGACTTATCGAGTTAATAACCAGTGTTATGTTACCACTTGGCCTATCTGCCTATATTACATTAAGGGACGACTGCTAATGGAAAGAATGGATTGGGTTTGTTGAACTTGCTTTGCAGAACACACCTCAGTAGTCCCTTAAATTAACACAAAGAGCTAAAAGATGCTAAAAGACATATTGGTATTGCTCTGCCCATGTAGAAGTAGCTTGTTTCAATGCAGGCTAGTTATAGAGAACAGTGAGAGAATCACAGGTAGACAGAGACAGGAAGTAAAACTAACGTATGCACAAAAAAACTTACCTTCAAAGTGAAACAGGGAGCAACCCAAAAGACACATACAAAACACAGAGACAAGATGACAAAGGTATCGATGCAGAAAGATTCAATTCAGTTCAATTCAATTCAATTTTATTTTATTTATATAGCGCCAAATCACAACAAACAGTCGCCTCAAGGCGCTTTGTATTGTGGGTAAAGACCCTACAATAACACAGAGAAAACCCAACAGTCAAAACGACCCCCTATGAGCAAGCACTTGGCGACGGTAGGAAGGAAAAACTCCCTTTTAACAGGAAGAAACCTCCAGCAGAACCAGGCTCAGGGAGGGGCAGTCATCTGCTGCGACCGGTTGGGGCTGAGTGGAGAGAGACAGGACAAAAGACATGCTGTGGAAGAGAGCCAGAGATTAATAATAATGATTAAGTACAGAGTGAAGTATAAACAAGTAAATAAAGGTGAATGAGAAGAAACAGTGCATTATGGGACCCCCCTCAGCAGCCTAGGCCTATAGCAGCATAACTAAGGGGTGGTTCAGGGTTGTCTGATCCAGCCCTAACTATAAGCTTGATCATAAAGGAAAGTTTTAAGCCTAATTTTGAAAATAGAGAGGGTGTCTGTCTCCCGAATCCAAGCTGGGAGCTGGTTCCACAGATGAGGGGCCTGAAAGCTGAAGGCTCTGCCTCCCATTCTACTCTTGAAGTATCCTAGGAACCACAAGTAAGCCAGCAGTCTGAGAACGAAGTGCTCTATATAATGAATTACAGTAGTCCAGCCTAGAAGTAATAAATGCATGGATTAACTTTTCAGCATCAATCTGAGAAAGGATGTTTCTAATTTTATAAATATTGCGCAGATGTAAAAAAGCCGTCCTACATATCTGTTTAATATGTGCATTGAAGGACATATCCTGGTCAAAAATGACTCCAAGATTTCTCACAGTGTTACTGGAGGCCAAAGTAATGCCATCCAGAGTAAGTATCTGGTTTGACACTGTGCTTCTAAGATTTGTGGGGCCGAGTACAAGAACTTCAGTTTTATCTGAATTTAGTAGCAGGAAATTAGAGGTCATCCAGGCCTTTATGTCTTTAAGACATTCCTGCAGTTTAACTAACTGATGTGTGTCATCTGGCTTCATGGATAGATAAAGCTGAGTATCATCTGCATAACAATGGAAATTGATGCAATGCTTTCTAATAATACTGCCTAAGGGAAGCATGTACAATGTAAATAAAATTGGACCTAGCACAGAACCCTGTGGGACTCCATAATTAACCTTAGTGTGTGAAGACGACTCCCCATTTACATGAACAAATTGGAGTCTATTTGATAAATATGATTCAAACCACTGCAGTGCAGTACGTTTAATACCTATGGCATGCTCTAATCTCTGTAATAAAATGTTATGATCAACAGTATCAATAGCTGCACTGAGGTCCAACAGGACAAGCACAGAGATGAGTCCACTGTCAGAGGCTGTAAGAAGATCATTTGTAACCTTCACTAATGCTGTTTCTGTACTGTGATGAATTCTGAAACCTGACTGAAACTCTTCAAATAAACCGTTCCTCTGCAGATGATCAGTTAGCTGTTTTACAACTACTCTTTCAAGGATTTTGGAGAGAAAAGGAAGGTTGGAGATTGGCCTATAATTAGCTAAGACAGCTGGGTCAAGTGATGGCTTTTTAAGTAGCGGTTTAATTACAGCCACCTTGAAGGCCTGTGGTACATAGCCACCTAATAAAGACAGATTGATCATATTTAAGATTGAGGCATCAATAATTGGAAAGACTTCTTTGAACAGTCTAGTAGGAATGGGATCTAATAAACATGTTGCTGGTTTGGAGGAAGTAACTATTGAAGTTAACTCCAAAAGATCAACTGGAGCCAAAGAGTCTAAACAAATACCAGCAGTGCTGAAAGCAGCCGAACATGAAGATAAATCTTGGAGATGGTTTTGAATAATTTTTCCTCTAATGTCTAAAATTTTATTTGTAAAGAAATCCATGAAGTCATTACTAGTTAAAGTGAAAGGAATACTGGGCTCTACAGAGCTCTGACTCTTTGTCAGCCTGGCTACAGTGCTGAAAACAAACCTGGGGTTGTTCTTATTTTCTTCAATTAATGATGAATAGTAAGATGTCCTAGCTTTATGGAGGGCTCTTTTATAGAGCAACAAACTCTTTTTCCAGGCTAAATGAGCATCTTCTACTTTAGTGAGACGCCATTCCCTCTCCAGCTTACGGGTTATCTGCTTTAAGCTGCGCGTTTGTGAATTATACCACGGAGTCAGGCACTTCTGATTTGAGGCTTTCCTTTTCAGAGGAGCCACAGTATCCAAAGTCGTACGCAATGAGGATGTAAAACTATCGATGAGATAATCTACCTCAGTGGGAGCAGAGTTTAGGTAGCTGCTCTGCACTGTGTTGGCACATGGCACTGAAGAGCATAATAATGAAGGAATTAGATCCTTAAACTTAGTTACAGCACTTTCACAAAGACTTCTACTGTAATAAAACTTATTCCCCACTGCTGTGTAATCCATTAAAGTAAATGTAAATGTTACTAAGAAATGATCAGACAGGAGGGGGCTTTCAGGGAATACTGTTAGGTCTTCAGTTTCTATGCCATATGTCAGGACAAGATCCAGAGTATGATTAAAGTGGTGGGTGGGCTCCTTTACATTTTGACAGAAGCCAATTGAATCTAATAATAGATTAAATGCAGTGTTGAGGCTGTCATTTTCAGCATCTACATGGATGTTAAAATCACCCACTATAATGATTTTATCTGAACTGAGCACTAAATCAGATAAAAAGTCTGAGAAATCAGACAGAAACTCTGAGTAAGGACCAGGTGGACGATAGATAATAACAAATAAAACAGGTTTTTGAATTTCCCAATTAGGGTGGGCAAGACCAAGAGTCAGGCTTTCAAAAGAATTAAAACTCTGTCTGGGTCTTTGATTAATCACTAAGCTGGAATTGAAGATTGCAGCTACGCCTCCTCCTCGACCTGTGCTTCGAGCATTCTGACAGTTAGTGTGACTCGGGGGTGTTGATTCATTTAAACTAACATATTCATCCTGCTGTAACCAGGTTTCTGTAAGGCACAATAAATCAATATGTTGATCAATTATTAAATCATTTACTAACAGGGACTTGGAAGAGAGAGACCTAATGTTTAATAATCCACATTTAATTGTTTTATTCTTTTGTGCAGTTGATGAAACTATATTATTTATTGTTTTTGAATTTTTATGCTTAAACAGTTTTCTGCTGATTTTAAGTTTGTTTTTTGGTGGTCTGGGAGCAGGCACCGTCTCTATGGGGATGGGGTTTTGGGGGGATGGCAGGAGGAGAGAAGCTGCAGAGAGGCGTGTAAGACTGCAACTCTGCTTCCTGGTCTCAACCCTGGGTAGTCAGGTTTTAGGAGGGTTGATAAATTTGGCCAGATTCCTAGAAATGAGAGCTGCTCCATCCAAAGTGGGATGGATGCCGTCTCTCCTAACAAGACCAGGTTTTCCCCAGAAACTTTCCCAATTATCAATGAAGCCCACGTTGTTTTTTGGACACCACTCCGACAGCCAGCGATTCAAGGAGAACATGCGGCTAAACATGTCGCTCCGGGTCTGATTGGGGAGGGGCCCAGAGAAAACTACAGAGTCCGACATTGTTTTTGCAAAGTCACACACCGATTCAATATTAATTTTAGTGACCTCCGATTGGCGTAACCGGGTGTCATTACTGCCGACGTGAATAACGATCTTACCAAATCTACGATTAGCCTTAGCCAGCAGTTTCAAATTTCCGTGAATGTCGCCTGCTCTGGCCCCAGGAAGACATTTGACTATGGTCGCTGGTGTCGCTAGCTTCACGTTTCTCAAAACAGAGTCGCCAATAACCAGAGTTTGTTCCTCGGCGGGTGTGTCGCCGAGTGGAGAAAAACGGTTAGAGACGTGAACAGGTTGGTGGTGTACCCGGGGCTTCTGTTTTGGACTACGCTTCCTCCTCACAGTCACCCAACCAGCCTGCTTTCCCTGCTGCTCGGGATCTGCTGGGGGGGAGCTAACGGCGGCTAAGCTACCATGGTCCGCACCGACTACAGGGGCCTGGCTAGCTATAGGATTTTCCAGGGTGCGGAGCCGAGTCTCCAATTCAGAAAGCCTGGCCTCCAGAGCTACAAACAGACTACATTTATTACAAGTACCATTACTGCTAAAGGAGGCCGAGGAGTAACTAAACATGTGACACTCAGAGCAGGAAAGTGCAGGAGGGACAGGAGAGGAAGCCATGCTGCTAGTGAGTCCGCTAAGAGCTAAGCTACTAGCTGCGCTAAGCTAGCGAATTTCTAAAAAACGAATAAAGTGAATAATGAGAATACTGGTATTTAAGCAAAGAGTGTGCTCTATATAAAGCAGGTGAAGATTACAGTGAAATATGCAATTATCCAGATAAATCGACGTATACAAATTAACCAGCTAACAGACACCAAAACACCACTGTGCTCTGAAACAGGAACAGGAAGTGATACAATACCGCAGATGAAACTAATGGAGGGAAACACTGAGAGAACTAAACACACAAGAAATTTAGATACTGAAGCTGCATTTAAACCAGTCATTCAAAACTAATGCTTGTAAGGCAATCTAAACTGGTACCACGAACTCCAATATAACACAACCAGAAAAAATTCTCAACATTACTGTAATGCAATGATGAAATCAGTGCAGGAGTGACAAACGTAACCCAGTGATAATCAAAATCTTGGAGAGCAGTGAAACCAGATGGAAAGCACTAAATAATAAACAGGAGTCCAAAAACTCCAAAGCAACTCAAAACCTTGGGACCAAAACCAGGAGCCATGACAACGATGCAGGAAGCTTTCAAGCGCACCTGTGAAATTTTGTCTGTGTTTGTCCTTGGTTCTCCACGATGATCCTTGAAACATGTTGCGACTGAACCGCTGCAAAGCCGTGCTCTGTCTCTGGATACCCTTTTTTTTTTGGCAACCTAAAAAATACTGGGAACTGTTTTTCATATTCAATGGCCTTCAGTATTCCTTCATTTAATGCTCACTGGGCAACAGGGAAACATTAAAAAAAAAAATTTTTTAGGGAAGATATTTTGGGGCTTTTCACCTTAAGTGGGTCGTGTGCACCAGGGAAATGAAGAGGGGAAGAGAGCGGTAATGGCCTGAGGAATTTGACCGCTTGATCATTACATCTGGATTTTCTTATTTAGGTTTTTTAGCGGTTAGGTTTGCTGTGCTGCTACAGAGAACCGGGTAAGCACCACATCATCCTGGAGCAGACGTGAGGCTGTGATGCAACATCAGAATAATATCCAGAAGATCACAGCTGGAAGCTCTGCACAGACACAAACAGGGGGAGGAGGAGGAGGGGGAGGACAGAGTGAGGATGTGACACAGTAGATGTAACTTCTCACTTCCACTACCCCCTCTTCCTCATCCCTGACCTGCACCCTGCTGTCATCCTCCCGTGCCTTATTCACTGATTGTTACCCAACAGGGGTTTATGCCACGTGCTTCAAGCTAGTTAAGTATTTATCAAGCTTCTTGTGTAAGCTCAAAATGGCAGGCGGCTGTCAGTTGCTTTTCCCTCTTTCAATACCTCCTGACAAGCTCGATCTATTTTTCCTCTGTGTGTGTGTGTGTGTGTGTGTGTATGTGTTCACAGAGTAACCAGATGTCACGACCAAATCTTTCAGTGTAGCTGCGACGAGTGCAGCGGCACGTGTCGAGGTGGAGACGTGATGTTTCGTGATAATGCCTGATTCTGATGCAGCGTCGTAACTTTAACATCCTGTTGTCCTCTGAGGGGATGTGCCGTGGTCCTCGTAATGTGAGTTTAGGCCCAGCTGTAAATCACCACAGGACAAGCAGAGGCTGAGACAGAAAATCTAAGAAGCGGTGATTGAGCTCCTCTGCTGCCACAAGTCACTGTGGTTTTACAGTGGTGGTTTGTGATGAAAATCTCATCGGGCAGATCAAACTGAAATTCCCATTGTGGGAGATGGGGAGCGCAGGCTGGGATCCAGTCTGTCAGGAGACCCGTGGATTACACCCATCACAGTCCTGTCAGCAGAGCCATTTGCAGTGAGTGAAAAGGTAAAACTCATCCCCAGGGCTCGGCTTTGTCTTACTGATGCAGTACGAGTAATGGGAAGACAAAGGTTGTCTTATAGGGCACCTGTAGGGGAATAGAAATTGTGCTCTAAAGATGTGGGTGACATCACCTGGTTGACTAATGATGTATAAAGCAGAAAAAAAAATTGTAAACTATTTGTAACTGGGCTAGTTTGAAGCCAAACTCAGTGTCTTCACTCACTTTACCTGAAGTGGGTGTGGCTCTTATACTTTAATGCATCAGTCAGAAGTAGGTAATCATGAGGAAGTTGCTTGGCCCTACCTGCTAAATAAGACAATCCACGTGAGCGTGATGTGGATATTATTCATCTATGTGTGGTTCCATTTATATTACTGTGCAAAAGTCTTGAGCCACTCCTCATTTCTTTATATTTTGCTTCCAAAGAATCAGACTTTCTTGTAATTCTTTAAAGTGGTTAAGAACAATAATTTTGTGGGGGGGTTTTTTGAAAATTGGCTGCTTTTTTTTTTAATGTATTTTCAGTCATAAAAAATGTATAATTTGCTCTCATTTCTTTTGTTGAATTTCCAAAAAATGCAAAGATAACACAGTTTGACAGGCATAAAACAATATTTATGCACCAGCAAAATGATTCTTAAAGAACTATTAGCTGAAAACTTGATATATCTCAGCATGGTGTGAAGAGTGTAAAAAATCTGAAGAAACTGAACATGTACAGGACAAAAAACAAACAAAAACTATCTACAGCAAATGAATAGTTTCTGAAAGTCATGGCTTTAAGAAATAGGGGGGAAAAAATCCAGCAAAGACCCAAAAGATGTTCCTTCAGTTGATCCATCTACTGTTCACCGAAGCCTCATCAGAAATGGTCTCAGTGGTAGTGTGGCTGTCAAGAAGCCATTCTTAAGGAAGGGAACTCAACTGAAAATCAGTGGCAACAGAAAGTGATGAATCCAAATGTAAAATTTTGGTTCAAATCATCATCAATGTGTACAGAGGAGGTCAGGAAGGAGGTGCAGCAGGGAGTGCCTACAGACATCTGTAAAACACGGTGGAGGCTCTGTCATGGTTTGGAGCTGCATTTCTAAATTGATGGAAAAATAACATCTGTGATATTCCGAGGGACAAAGGACTCAAATGTGGTCACTGAAAATAAAAGTTTCCAGAGTTTATTTTCCACAATGTTCGTAGATGCAGCGACAGCAGAGGACAGGAGGATGACCAGGGTTTGGGCTGGTCAGCAAGGCAAGGTAGATGATGCGCCACACACACACACACACACACAATCCAGGGCTTATAAAGTCCAAGGGGTCAAGAAAGTCCACACAAAGAAAGAAAATCTTTCACAAGGTTAGGCAAGCGCGAGCTGACAGAAGTACCTTGCTGATGCAACAATCCGGCAAAGACTGAAGATTCTTTCCAAGCTTAAATATCCACTTAATGAGCGCTCATGAAGAACAGGTGAGTAAAGAGTAACTTCAAACAGGTGTGTCAGCCGCCACAGGAGAGTCACGGATCCGTGGGTTGGATGACCAGGAAGATCTGCCTTGATATGTGACACACCCACAACAAAACAACAAAGAAATCACACAAGAGAGAGCCAGACCTGAAAGTGCGGAGGCCATTCCATTCAATTCAATTTAAATTTATTTGTATAGCACCAAATCACAACAAACAGTCACCTCAAGGTGCTTTATACTATAAGGTAAAGACCCTACAATAACACAGAGAAAACAAAATAGTCAAAAAGACTCCCTATGAGCAAACACTTGGTGACAGTGGGAAGGAAAAACTCCCTTTTAACAGGAAGAAACCTCCAGCAGAACCAGGCTCAGGGAGGGGCAGTCATCTGCCGCGACCGGTTGGGCTGAGGGGAGAGAGACAGGACAAAAGACATGCTGTGGAAGAGAGCCAGAGATTAATAATAACTAATGATTAAATACAGAGTGAAGTATAAACAGAGTAGAAGGAGGTGAATAAAAAGAAACAGTGCATTATGGGAAGCCCCCAGCAGACTAGTCCTATAGCAGCAAAACTAAGGGGTGGTTCGACCCTGAACCACCCCTTAGTTAGGGCTGGATCAGGTGACCCTACCTGATCCAGCCCTAACTATAAGCTTGATCAAAAAGGAAAGTTTTAAGCCTAATCTTAAAAATAGAGAGGGTGTCTGTCTCCCGAATCCAAGCTGGGAGCTGGTTCCACAGAAGAGGGGCCTGAAAGCTGAAGGTTCTGCCTCCCATTCTACTTTTAAGTATCCTAGGAACCACAAGTAAGTCAGCAGTCTGAGAGCGAAGTTCTCTATTGGGGTGATACGGTACTATGAGGTCTTTAAGATAAGATGGTGCCTGATTATTCAAGACCTTGTATGTTAGGAGAAGGATTTTAACTTCTAGATTTAACAGGGAGCCAATGAAGAGAAGCCAATATGGGAGAAATATGCTCTCTCTTTCTAGTCCCTGTCAGTACTCTAGCTGCAGCATTTTGGATCAGCTGAAGGCTTTTCAGGGAGTTTTTAGGACAGCCTGATAATAATGAATTACAATAGTCCAGCCTAGAAGTAATAAATGCATTAATTAGCTTTTCAGCATCAATCTGAGAAAGGATGTTTCTAATTTTAGAAATATTGCACAAATGCAAAAAAGTGGTCCTACATATTTGTTTAATATGTGCATTGAAGGACATATCCTGGTCAAAAATGACTCCAAGATTTCTCACAGTGTTACTGGAGGCCAAGGTAATGCCATCCAGAGTAATTGTTTCTAAGATTTGTGTGGCTGAGCACAAGAACTTCAGTTTTATCTGAATTTAGAAGCAGGAAATTAGAGGTCATCCAGGCCTTTATGTGTTTAAGACATTTCTTCAGTTTAACTAATTGATGTGTGTCATCTGTCTTCATGGATAGATAAAGCTGAGTATCATCTGCATAACAATCAAAATGTGTGCAATG
The DNA here is from genome assembly GCA_024447675.2 of Pterophyllum scalare. Taxonomy (NCBI): domain Eukaryota; kingdom Metazoa; phylum Chordata; class Actinopteri; order Cichliformes; family Cichlidae; genus Pterophyllum; species Pterophyllum scalare. Next base: position 71,701 of record JAMQGT020013695.1, read on the forward strand.
CTTCCTAATAATACTGCCTAAGGGCCACCTTGAAGTCCTGTGGTACATAGCCAACTAATAAAGACAGATTGATCATTTTTAAGATTGACTTCTTTGAACAGTCTAGTAGGAATGGGATCTAATAAACATGTTGATGGTTTGGAGGAAGTAACTATTAAAGTTAACTCCAAAAGATCAACTGGAGCAAAAGAGTCTAAACAAATACCAGCAGTGCTGAAAGCAGCCGAACATGAAGATAAATCTTTGAGATGATTTAGAATAATTTTTTCTCTATGACATGATCAGATTTTGATACAATGTGCAATACCATCTGGAAAGCATCTAATTGTCCATGGCTTCATTTTCCAGCATGACCATGATCCCAAACACACTGCCAAATCAGTAAAAACATACCTGGATGGAAAAACACACAGTGGAACACGATCAGTCATGGATTGGCCTCCCCAGAGCCCAGACATAAACATTATTGAAGCAGTGTGGGGGTTTTGAGGGAAGTGTATCCGTGTAAGAGCTAAGGAAAGTGGAAAACACTGACTAGTAATTCATCCTCTCTTTAGTCACACAGGGTCCTCCTCAAACTCAAATTTTGCAGACTTTTCAGATTTCAAGAGCTTTATTTTAAGCTCAAATGCTGAAGTTTTCAATGAGACCAAGTTAAGAAATATGTCAAAATTCCTTTTTTTGCTATATTTTTATTATGTTATGCACAAGGTATCTGAAAAGTTTCATAGTGTAGTGCTATGCTGAAAAACGTCCCTGCCAATGACAAAATGTTTCAGCAATCGCTGTTTTCACATCACACAATAGTTAAAAATCTAACTTTCTTGTGTCTATATATTCATAGAACAAAAGGAAGGATTCTGGAGGGTCTTGAATGAGAGTGATTCATGAGTCACTGGTACATTCAAAACAAAACTCTGGCAGGGAAAGTGTTAAGAGCTGGAACAATTTGATATAAAACATACACTATATTGCCAAAAGTATTCGGTCATAAGGTCGAGGAAATTTTATGACTGGACTTGTTGCACAGGTAGCATCCTATCATGGTACCACGCTGGAATTCCTGGGAGCAGCAAATATTTGGAGAAGCAGTCTGCATTGCTTAGGTGCCTGATTTATACGCCTGTGGCCATGGAAGTGACTGGAACACTTGAATCCAATCATTTAGATAGGTGAGCGTGTCATAATCTGCCACTGGTCTGAGTGCAACTTCTGATGTTCAGGTGGAGTTGAGCAGGATTCTCCACTTCTCTAGGTAGAGCCTGGAACATATCCTCTCCCCGGTCTAGCGCCTCTCTTCTATCAAGTCTCATCACCTGCATGATTTATGGGCCAGCTCAACCTTCCAATCTCTGCCAGATTATCTGCCTCCTCAGAGCGATAACAGGCTCAGTTTTATTGCTCGTTCAAAATCCTTTTCCTCCGTGACCCCATGTTTGCTTCCTTGTGCCTTCCAGTGAATGTTTCTCTGCAGATGTGGACACCGCCTCCTCTCTTCTATCTGTATCTCCCAGAGCTGGTCATTCCCCCTGCAACGCTAAAGACTGAGACACTTACCTGTTGCTGCTCCGCCTACTCACCCTCCTACATCTCCTCTTCTTTCGAGAAAGATACAGTGCCTTGCAAAAGTATTCGGCCCCCTTGAACTTTCCAACCTTTTGCCACATTTCAGGTTTCAAACATAAAGATATAAAATTGTGTCAAACTTTTTTAACAAATAAAAACTGAAAAGTGGGGCGTGCAATATTATTGGGCCCCTTTACTTTCAGTGCAGCAAACTGACTCCAGAAGTTCAGTGAGGATCTCTGAATGATCCAATGTTGTCCCAAATGACTGATGATGATAAATAGAATCCACCTGTGTGTAATCAAGTCTCCGTATAAATGCACCTGCTCTGTGATAGTCTCAGGGTTCTGTTCCAAGTGCAGAGAGCATCATGAAGACCAAGGAACACACCAGGCAGGTCCGAGATACTGTTGTGGAGAAGCTTAAAGCCGGATTTGGATACAAAAAGATTTCCCAAGCTTTAAACATCTCAAGGAGCACTGTGCAAGCAATCATACTGAAATGGAAGGAGTATCAGACCACTGCAAATCTACCAAGACCCAGTCATCCCTCTAAACTTTCATCTCAAACAAGGAGAAGACTGATCAGAGATGCAGCCAAGAGGCCCATGATCACTCTGGATGAACTGCAGAGATCTACAGCTGAGGTGGGAGAGTCTGTCCATAGGACAACAATCAGTCGTACACTGCACAAATCTGGCCTTTATGGAAGAGTGGCAAGAAGAAAGCCATTTCTCAAAGATATCCATAAAAAGTCTCGTTTAAAGTTTGCCACAAGCCACCTGGGAGACACACCAAACATGTGGAAGAAGGTGCTCTGGTCAGATGGAACCAAAATCCAACTGTTTGGCCACAATGCAAAACGATATGTTTGGCGTAAAAGCAACACAGCTCATCACCCTGAACACACCATCCCCACTGTCAAACATGGTGGTGGCAGCATCATGGTTTGGGCCTGCTTTTCCTCAGCAGGGACAGGGAAGATGGTCAAAATTGATGGGAAGATGGATGGGGCCAAATACAGGACCATTCTGGAAGAAAACCTGTTGGAGTCTGCAAGAGACCTGAGACTGGGACGGAGATTTACCTTCCAACAAGACAATGATCCAAAACATAAAGCCAAATCTACAATGGAACGGTTCACAAATAAACGTATCCAGGTGTTGGAATGGCCAAGTCAAAGTCCAGACCTGAATCCAATGGAGAATCTGTGGAAAGAGCTGAAGACTGCTGTTCACAAACGCTCTCCATCCAACCTCACTGAGCTCCAGCTGTTTTGCAAGGAAGAATGGGCGAGAATTTCAGTCTCTCGATGTGCAAAACTGATAGAGACATACCCCAAGAGACTTGCAGCTGTAATTGCAGCAAAAGGTGGCGCTACAAAGTATTAACGCAAGGGGGCCGAATAATATTGCACGCCCCACTTTTCAGTTTTATATTTGTTAAAAAAGTTTGACACATCCAATAAATTTCATTCCACTTCACGATTGTGTCCCACTTGTTGTTGATTCTTCACAAAAAATTAAAATTTTATATCTTTATGTTTGAAGCCTGAAATGTGGCAAAAGGCTGAAAAGTTCAAGGGGGCCGAATACTTTCGCAAGGCACTGTAACTCAGCAAGGACTGGGATTGCCCTCCCTCACCAGACCACCAGACTGCAATATCTGTACATGACGTTCTGTAACTGTTCTCAGAAGAATTTGGAAACTGCATATTGGATCAGCTCTCTTCTCCTTCCTCTCCCAGAACAATCTCCCCAAGCTGACCAATAAGATGACCCCCCCAAGATCTTGGATTTCGGGAGATGTGCAGATCGCCTCTTCTGTACGCCTCTGCAGCCTATGGTCACACATCTGTGTGTAGGTTTAAGGAGGTATTTGTCTTTTAGTCAAAGACAGTTCCAGTTTTAGCCTTGTAAGGTTCTATTTATAATATAACTACAAATAAAAAGTTAAGTTTTTGGCTGTGAAGCTGTTACAAAGTAATATTGCTGTCAGCTTTGGCCATATCTTCAACATGTAGTCCTAAAGTATCCAACAATTCAACCTTTTCTGCCCTTAGTAGGTGGAATTCCTGCTCAGAAACTTGTCACTCATCTTAATGAGATGTGAAAAGTGTTCTGTCAGCTTTGCTTTGCCTTGTGGTTTTGTTCTCCATGCCAGCAGATACTTTCTCCATATATTATATAGAAAGTCAATTTCATTTTTCAAAGAGCTCATTTGTTATTTTTAAAGCATCCATTATTAAACTATAGGGCTGCTGCTGAGCTAATATGGCACCATCCTCAATATTTCCTGCTTGTTCATTCAGTAAATAACAGGTCTTCATCGGGTCAGTATTATCTATTATTCCTGTGGGAAGAGAGGACTTTGAAAGCTGGGGAAAAGGGAGCTTTTAATTGCCATTAATATTTAAATATGCCACGTTGAAGGCCATCTCTCCTTACACCTTCCATGAAGATGCATCTTTGCACTTGATGACAGCAGTGTCATCAGTTCCATCCTGCAGAGCCAAAGAACAGGAACCACTGAAACTGAGAATTACATCCACTAAAAATAACCTCTGTTCACCGAGAGTGACCTGTTTGTAACCCTCTGTCAGGACATGTATCCTGAAAGGCCCTGAAAGCATCCTTTCTAAAAGTCTGGGTATTTCCCTGGGTATTTTTCCTATGCACCAATCAAAATTAAGTAATGTTGGAGAAACTGCTGTTCTGGGGAGAAGTCATATAAAATACCTAATTTTTATGCACTACTTATATACAGACACAAACATGGCTTATGGTAAGAGACTGCTGATTATTGTTGGAAATGTATATATTTCATATATATTAGTTTTTTGCTCACAGTTATTGGTAATATAGAATTTGGTTGTAACCATCAGCTGCTGTCCATGTAGAGTGACCAAGATAAGTGATAAGCGGTAATTATTAGCAACAATAAAAGCAATATTTCTTCAATATTTAGTGGAAATAGTTGTTAGTGAAATGGGTAAAAGAGCACTAACTTTATGAGATCTCCCAAGTTTTATCACATCACCACCAAGAGGTTGATATTTGTACATTTAGAGTAAAATCTCTAAAACAACACATTGTTGCATCTTGGGTTAATAGAGCTAATAATGGTCTACAATATCAGCACGAAAGGTACCTGAGCAGGATGCCAGGAACCCAACTGAACCAAACACAGTGATTATGCCCCCTTGATAACGACTCTGAGTGGGATGAATTATTTTATAACTCATCCACCTGGATACTGGAATCAGGGCGTGGCTGCTTTGATTGCAAGGTGTCCAGACACTGGCAGGTGGAGCCAGTAGGATTTGTGCTGTCCCTGCCTTTTAGAGGGTTTTAATTGAATTTGCTGAGAAATAATATAGTCTGTGTGTGGTACAGGTCATCCCAGAAGCTTGTGTGTCTATATGTTGCACCTGTACAGTTTCTGGTAGCAGCTAACTAATCAGGCTAGGTAACATTAGCTGATAACGCAGCGCTCCACCCGTTCATCCACATATGATAACCAACATGGTGGCTGCCAGAACACTAAAGTCGAACCTTCAAAATGCAGAGTACAAAACCAGTTGGAGACATCTACAACCGCTAACATGACCAAGGTTTCAAATAGTGAGGTTAGCTTATTTGCTAGTAATCCTTGTGAGTCCAAACCTCAGAATGATGTCGGCACAGAAACCATTTAAACCTTCAGTTCGGAAGAATGATAAACACATTTTTAGGCCCTTTAAAAAAAAGATACACAATGTACTTTTAGATAGAACCATGGAGGCTTATTTTCGCAGGTAAGAGAAATGGAAAGCAGACTGTGAGCAGATGGTGGATTACTGTGTCAAGAATTAGCACTGCTAAATATTACAAATGAGGTACAACACACACACACACACACACACACACACAGGCTACGGAGCACTTGAAAGATGCTAGCTATTGATCCTCTGGGATGTGAGTCTTCCTTTATGATTACTGTGACAGCAGTGCTTATCATTGTGCAATAACACCAGTCTGTGCTTCCCACAGTAATCACTCTGGAGCCAAGTGTTATGTCTACTAGTTGAATGGAAAATTGCAGAGGTGGAATATTCACCCCCACACACGCCGAAGCAGAATGCCTTGCCTGGGTGTTCGAGAGTCACAACTAAGGTCCTATTTGCATTTGATGGTCTCATTAAACAGCCGATTAGGAAGCCTCGCTATGCAGACGGGAGGCTTTTCGTGGCTATTTGCAGTCTGATGGCCATAGGGAGTGTTCCTGTGCTGCTCTACCGGGTGCCCTTGAGAAGTTGGTGGCATTTCTCCTCCTGATGAAGCCTTCACAATCAGTCTTTGGGAACGTTGTTTATTCTGAGAGGTTATTATTACGCTGCACTTTTGACACAGCTGCAAACTCTCCCTCTGATAATGATGCTATCAAATCAGCATAGATCTACTATCAAACTGCACTAGATGGAAGTGTTTAAGAACCACAGCAACTGAGCCAAAAAGTGGCAGGCCATGTAAACATATAGAGCGGGGTCTCCAAGTACTGAGGCACATAAAAAGTCGCCAAACACTTTGCTGATTTAGTAAGTGCAGAGTTCCAAACCTCCTCTGGCTTTAACATCAGCACAAAAACTTTGTGTAAGGATCTTCATGGCGTGGGCTTCCACTGATCATGATCATCAAAATCGTGGTATAATTATATTATCAGTAAAAAGCACTCAGATGCTTGAATCGTAGTTGTTATAACTCCTGTTATATTGCTACTTGTGGAAGCAGGACTTTAACATCACAGCTGAACTTGAACTGTTTTGTATACCGTTAATTGTAGCTATAGATGTCAGACAGTTACAGTGAGTGGGAAATATACACATGCTCAAATGCTCATGGCAGCCAATCCACATACATTTAGTGAACTTGAGGCTTACAGAGAATGATCCGATTAAAATAACATCCACTGAGTGGTGGCAGAGGTGAGAGAGGAATGGTGAGACTGGCTCATGCTGATAGAAAGGCTACACTCATTACAATCAAAGTATGCCAATGAGCATCCCTGAGTGTACAACATGTTTAACCTTTGAACAGGTAGGCAATGGCAGCCACCGGTGCCACTCCTGTCAGCTCAGAACAGGAAACTGAGGCTGCAGTTGCCATGGAATCAGCAACAGTGGACAAAGGAAGACTGGAAAAATGTCTGGTCTGACTTATCTTAATTTGTGCTGTGATATTCAGATGCATGGATCCATGCCTTTTTCAGTTTGTGAATGGTGTTCTAATCATGTGGTAGATGTTTTTTGTTACATATTTGGGGCCTCTCCGTACCAACTTTGCATCATTTAAACATCAAAGACTAGTCAGTCCCTTGATGACTACAGTTCACCCATCGTCTAATGGCTAATTTCATTAGGATTAGGACATTCATCATGTCGTGTTGCGCTCAAATGGCCTCCACAGCCATCAGATCTCATTCAAACAGAGCTCTTTTGGAATGTGGGAGAGTGAAAGAAGCACAACATGAAGGTGCTGCCCACAGAGATGCCATTGTGTCACCATGATGCAGAATCAGTGAGGAATGTTTCAAGCACCTTTGCTGAATGTGTGCCTCCAAGAATTAAGGATGATTTGAAGGCAGAAGCAGGCCATGATGAAAAAGTCTTTGGAGGTAGAGGTTACATAAATGACCTGTGCAGAGAAAAATCCCACTAAGGCGTGTCATGGTTTTGTTTTTTCAAATAATGCACCTTGAACATAATGGATTTGCAAATTTGGAAATTAGTGAACTCATAGCTTGGAACTAATTATGACTAATCAGTGATGTTGGTGCTGCACAACACTGGGGGGAGTGGGGGTGGTGGGTGGAGGGAAAATGAACACAAAGAGAAGTTTGCCGTAAAGGTCACCATGTTAGATGCCCTTAACTCCGGGAGTGTCACCATTTACTTCTGTGTCACAGCTTTCGGTCGAGGCGAATTCATTCATGGGAGAAAAACAGTCCAAAGGGGTCACAGAATTAAAATGAGCTTAATTTCTTTTTAAATCGAAAATAGTCCAATACTTGTCTGTCTGTTTAAAATACTCTGTAGCAGTGCATTAGTGATAGAATGCAAGGCAAAAATAAGGGTGGAAGCTTCAAAAAGCACGACTGTGTCACTTTTAATTGAGCGACTTTTGTATCACCCCAGAGGCCATAGTAACTAAGCAGCATTTTAGCTGTGAAGTGCCCGTGCAGGCTCAATGTGTGACAAGAGGCATGCTGAGAGGCAAAGCAGTGAGTTAGCTGGTAAAAGAGTCAGTCGGGCATATTAAGAGAGCAGTTCTTTAGAGTTTGCTAAGTAGACTGGGTTAGGAAACACACCCTTGCTCATATTAATTAGGCAGGTCTCTAAATGTTATCAGAAATGTCACAGCCACAGTATCTCAGTCAGGCCTTCTCTTTCTAGGACCCACTCTCATATTGTTCATGACAATTCACACGAGCTATCAAGTGTTAAGTGCTTGAATAGTCCCGCTTAGTTTGCACACACTGACAGTGACCTGACTGTGTGAGGAGGGGAAATGCACACCAGGCAGTTGCTGCAACTGCATTCAAGTTGAAAATTAAAGTTTCACCAACCCCTTCCATTATTAACAGAGGAAGGACACGCCTGCAAGCTTCTGCAGCTAATTATGCATTAAATAAAGAATAACGTGTTGATGGTGTGCAAAAATTGTGACATTATTCCTCTCCAATAAGCAGCAACATAATTACTTCTAGTGGAGTGGAGCTTCAGGATGAAGGTGTGGCTCAAGAGCTGGATCGCTTTCAAAGATGTACAGTAGCTATTAAATAACTGTTAACAAGCCTGGGAGTAGTTAAAACTAAGTCACTCAGGTTTACGTCAGGCCCTAGTCACAGAGACCGGTCAGTGACCATCTTGCAACCACCGGTTGCTAGGGAAAAATGTGTATTCACTGATCAGTTGGTGAGTGGTTGCTGGAGGTTGCTGGCAGTCACTAGAAATTACAGTAATTACAATATGGCACTGCACCGAAAACCTCCTTGCAATTGCTTTAGTTGCTAGCAGGTGGCCACAGTCACTTGCTAGCAACTAAAGTTGCTTCTGTGGAAGAAGCCGACGTCTCGGCAAACACTTTCGATCAAATATGCTGGGATATGATCAACTAGGTATTCATTTGTTTTATGTGGATTTTGTGTAATTTCAAAATTCTAAATAAGCCAAAAAGAAAAAGAAAAGAGGAAAAATCAGTAAAACATGCTCTGACATTCAGGAAAATCCAAAATGAGAAGAGGCAATAGGAGTATGGGGACAGAGAAACATTTGTATACCCACTGTGTAATTAGAGAATTGCTGTTAAGGCAACAATCCAAGCCAACGTTTCAAGCTGCTGTTGCTTTTTACATGCATCCCAATTCAGGACGTGGATGCACTGCCCCAAATTTAAAAAGTCTTAACCATCACAGAATACATAAACTTGCTACTGCATGCTATACTTTGGAATAATGTTTATTTATTTATTTATTTTTGACAGCTCTTATGGAAAATTTGGAATGTTTTTAGAATATCCTGGCAGAGTTGGAACAAGGCCTCTGGTGAAAAAAATCTCATGCACGAAATCAAACAGAAAATACATTTTCCAGACCAGGTTTTCCAGATGATTTTTCAATTAAAGTGGTCAGAGAGTAGTAAATGATCAATATCTGCCCAAGCAATACTTTCCCAGTGCAGCTACAGGCATCTTATCCTGGCCTCTTACGGAAGGAATAACAATCTCCACATCATGTGGTGGGAGGGTTACAGCTTCAAACCCGCAGTAACTTTTTTAGGCTGATATGTTCAAATCTGCTGCATAATGCTCGCCATCATCTGAAATGTAGCTCCAACCCACCACAGAGTCTCCACCGTGTTTTACAGATGACTGTGGACTCACTGTTACACTGCTCTCCTGACCTCCTCCATGCACCATTTGAACCAAATCTGATTCATTCAGATGCTGGTGAAAAACACAGAAAGGCTGACTAAGAAATACAATCAAATTATATTATTGATTTTTAACTTATTATTTATGGAAACATTGTGCAGTGCAGTGCAACATGATATCACAGGTAGGCCCCTGCTTGTTTGTTGACTACAGTTTTCAGTGGTGACCGCTCGGATGAAGGTTAGAGCTGGAAAATGATCAGCTTAACACCAGTACTGGCTTGCAGGGTGCGTCATTGATTCACTGTGGCAATTTTGGCCAGAAGACTTGAAACAAAAAGCTCTGCCTCTGGACTCCTCAGTGTCTTTCAGTACAAATTAATGCTGAAAATGAATGGACATCCTTTGTTTATTCATAACTTTACACCTTAATGTCATTGCAGCAGATCAGTCATTTAAATCTTTGACCCATGTGTGCTTGTCGTGAACAGGGAAAGACCAGAGCCATGTTTGGTGACTGCAATCACGTTTATGAGGGCTATGAAGCTGCATATTTTACATCAGGGTCTGTAGTTAGTGGACCTTCAAGGAACTGCTATTGGAGCTAGCACCTCATTTTTTTTATCTAACCCAGGAAGTGCCAATACAGCGCCATGCTGTCAAACTTTTCTTTTTCAAACTTCGAGCATCGAGTCAAGTGACAGTTGAGGACATTTATGAGACTTATACCAATTTACAGTGGAGAAACTATACTTTATACGGCATGTTTTGCAAACAGCTAAAGCTCCAAACAACTATAAACAAGCTCTAATTTGTGAAACTGGCCACATTGTGCTTTAAATATTCCTAGAATAGCCCAAACAAGAAAAAAAAATACTGCCTGAAATCCAACAGTAAACATGAAGCAGGAGTCTTCAGTGATCATCAGCTCAGTGCAGATGGGTTCAGGTACACTGGTGCTTTAAGACAAATGCTGATGTCAGCATGCTAGCATCACAAAGACAATGTAAAGATGCTGATGTTTAATATCTACCACACTGAATATCAGAGTTTTAACATTTGCCAAATAGAACTAAAGACAAAGTATAACTGCAGATATTTGAGTTTGGAGTGAAGCAGTGGATCAGTTGAGTCAAAACTAATTCTCTTTAGTAATCTTTTTTTTTCATGGCAGGTATTTTTGACATATAATTGCATAAGTATAATTAATAACATTAATGCTGACTATATGCCATTTAGGGAGTAACTCCAAGGGCCCTGGTGTGAACTTTAATTATAAAACTCGAGATACTGCACAAAACTGGAAAAATTATCTTCATAAAATAACTGAGAAACATAAAGGAACAAACTCGGAGAAATGTACTAGGTAGGCCAGAAAAATAGAGTGACGCACAACTGTACAAAAAGAGAGAGAAAGAAAATATATAGACACTGGGCTAATGACACAGGTGGAAGCGATCAGAGGTGGGACATAAAACAGAGACAGGGAAGAAAAACACAGAGAACACATGAGGTAAGAGCCTTTTTAAAAGATGACAGGAGGTAACTGCAAAGAGAAGAAACAGAAAACCAAAGGAAAGCACGAAAGGTGCAAGAAGAACGTAACACTAAAAAACAACTTAAAACCAACAAAACTGTCACAATGTGTCCATGAAAAAAAGGTTTTTGCTAGTTTTTGACAACAAAATACTATTTGTGTTTATAATAAAAAATTTGTTTTGTATTTTCTGACAAAAAAAGACCGTCTGTCAGAACAGCCCTGACCAAGGTGCCCTTGTCTAAGCTCCCAGCTGGCCCAGTAAAGCTGCTCTCCAGTAGCGAGCTGTTTCAAACTGCGGTTTACCTGGTAGCTCTCATATGAAACTATAATGTAAAAGCTTACAGGAATAGAAAATATCTCCTTTTGCTGTTTGGTCCGCTGTCTATTCCTGTGCTTCTGGCTGGGATGACTCAGGGAAATATTCACTTTTGAGTGGTGTGCCATCAAAGACACACGTGGGAAGGCTTCGTCTTGTGGGAAAGTACGGAATGAGAGAGATCCGACCTTTGGGCTGGTGCCAGACATTGCTCACAGGAGGGTTGAAGCCGAGCAGTGCGCCTGGTGTTAGTAACACTGAGTCCGGTGCTGCCTGATGGATGAATCACACTGAAATCCTTACAGTCTTTGCTTCTGGCTTCATTCAGGGTCACAAGGAAGTGGTTTTCTATGAGACTGTCTCTGTTTTGAGATATTTCATCACTCAAACGTGTACAGGCCAGGAGGATTTTTTCCTTTTATTTTATTGATAAGTAAACAATGGCATACATATTCCCTTGAAAACCAGCTGATAAATTTTCACTTATAATATGGGATGCTAATAAAAACAACAACAACAACAACAACAACAAAAACCCCACTGCCAACAAGAAGGTTCAAAGTGGGGTATGTTGTGAGAATCAAAGTGGCTGGGGATGCTGATGAAGATGATGATTTTGATGCTAACACAGGAGGAGCAATACTCTTGCTGAAGAAACTGAGAATGAAGATTATGGCAAGATGATGAAGGTCGCAGTGTTGATCATGAGTGCAATCAGTTCCCCAGGTACTGATGATGAAGGTGATGGAGCTGGTATGGATGAGCAGGGTGTTAGATGATCATTAGAAATGAAACGGTGAGGAACTTTAAGATGCTAATTAAGAGTGTTGTGATAATAACGTGTATGAATAAGGTGATGAAGAGCAGCATCGAGATGATGAGGGCTGGAATGATGTTTCCTCATCCCCTGCTTGCACCCCCCAGCCCCCCAGGGGCAACCTCACCACCGCCCCTCCCATGTACAGCGTTGCCTCGGTGATTGCCGGTTTACGTGATGACGTCGGATGTATATGAGCGCAGGCGGCGGGATCTCGCTCCCTTTTACCGCCATCGGAGCGGAGTCTCTTTCTTCCTCGGGACCGCTTCACAGCGCAGCGCCGCTAACCAGACCAGCCGCCGGCTAGAGAGCGAAGGTAAGGGACAGGACTTTGAAATGGCTTCGGCGCCAACGCCCCAAACTTGTAGTTGTCCCCGAAGTTGAATTTTAGTTTGGCTGTTTGAACAAACGGCGGCAAGAAGGAGACCGTGCTGCTTTGCTAATGCTAGTCAAGTCAGACAGTGGCAGCAGCCATTGAGACTGGCTCCACCATGATGTGTGTTAACGTTACACGCGATTTGGTAAAAACAATAAAGCAGCGGCTATATTTTTCTGCGTCCACTGGACTGTGCGGTCAGTCATTGTATTCATAGAAAGGACACAACGCTGGAAAACTCCTGCACTTGTCGGCGTTTTTCCGACATTTGTTGACACGTGTCTTGTGTCTCGCAATTTTGGACTTGACCTTATTTTAATTTTTTTGGGGGATGATACCCAGGGTGGTGGGGGAACTGTTCACGAGACTGGACTGGACTGATATATCACACGGCGTTTGGTTGAATTGGATAGTTGGTAGCATTATATAAGGGAAACTGGTTAAAACGTGGTAATGGAGCACTGACACCACTTCCTAACTGGCCCATATTTTCTAGTTAACAGCACCGTGTCTGTCGAGGCTGTTCCTCCCACTTGCTCAGCCCAAGTAGTGCGCATCAAGCTAGCAGCGTATGAGCTAGCTTTAACTAGCAGCGCACCCACAGCTCAGGAACACAAGACTAGGCAGGCCGGCTAAAGTTAGTCTGTCCTGACCGCGGTTTGGCTCGTTTGTGTGAGGGGATGAGCTAATGTTTGGTTTAGCTTTGGACTGTTAACGTTTCAACAAGTTGCTAAATGAAGTTGAAATATGGCTTCCGCAGGCAGGCACCCACACGGGGCTTTTTGTTAGTCATTAATGGGTCGGCTAGACTTCAGCATGCAACACGTGGTCGCTGGGCAGGATTAGGAGAAATGGCTATCTTCACCGGTAATTGCTCTCCAAACAAGGCCTCACATGAATCATCACTTTTAGGTCTCGAAGCTCTGATGTTGTGATTAATTTTCACGATGGAAAACATGTTGAGGTATTTTTGGAACTTAAACGGCGAGCCATGCTGCTGATGGCCACATAGCTTGCCCTAGTCTTTGATAGAAAATGTTTGAGCCTGGCATTGTCCTGCTCGGAATGCATAGTCTACCTGAATCAAATTTTTGTCCATACTTGTAACGCTGTCATTTCATTCTGCACAGTGAAAGTATTTTCTGAGCTTTCTGCAGAACATGTCATCAATAATTTGGTGTAATAGAGAAAAGCAAGGTGGCTGGGATGGTGGGTGTCATCCTACATTGGAGACTGCAGAGTAGCATGGAACACATTTGCTTTTATTATTTATTCATTTGTTACTATAAATTTAAAAAGTGAAAGCCTATCTTGCCATTTGAAAAAGTGGCAGATTTCAATTGAGAAATGAAACACGATTAAAGCCACAAATCAGCCAGCAGACAGCTGCTCCCTTAATCACTTATCCTCCTTTTGAGTCATATTAGCTCTGCAGTTGGATAATCTTGGTGTATGTTGAATGTAGCCCGTCTAAGATATACAGATAGTTACTGCTGCTTTCAAATGTTTTCCTTGTTCAGTTAAAAGATCTACATTGAATTTTGGTTTTAAATCCTATTTGACAAAAGGAATGTGTAGCAGAAATTTTAAGCTTCTGGGTCTTGAGGCCCTGCAGCTGTTTAAGTGTTGCCATCTAACAAGGGACAGATTTGCCCCTGGGATGACAGGTGAGTGCAGTGAATGAGCTAATGAGTTGGAGCAACAGCAAGAACGTGGAAGTCAAGGCCAGGATTAGGGACCTTTTTTACCATCATCTACACCCTATTGTCATTGAGGTGTTGCTAGGTTAGTGAGGGTTTATGTAATAAATGTTTGCTGTAATTCCAAGTCATCATATGGCAGTGGTATTAGTCATATTACTTTTTTTTAAATTTAATCAAATTCTTCTAATTCTCAGGCATATAAAATCACTTTTTTTGATTTTTATCTTGAAATTGAACTGAAATGGGTTTTTATTGTTTCTTTTGTGCCATTATTTCAGTGAGTGTTCAAAAGAAACCTTTGCTGTGATGCAGTGACACCAAAGTTAAATTGGTAGAACCTCCCATGGTTCTGCTTAAAGTTGATAACCAAGCTGTCATGCGACCATGTGAATATATGTGCTGCACTTTTGTGCTTATGTTCTTACCCCCTGAGATGGAGCTAAGTCCTCTGCCATGCTTTGACTAAAGTTCTCCTGATGGTGTTGCTGCTGTTCTGGGCTCCGAATTTTGTCTTTGGACTGTGGCGGGAATGATAGAAATGTGGAAATTTAAGTCATGCCTGTAACTTATTACATATCCATTTGTTTGTTGGAATATTGGTTAACAGTGGTGGAATCTGCACTTATTTTCTAATAACTAAACATGACTTGTTAATTTCTTTCCTCTCTACCTTTGAGTCTGTTCTGCATCTTGTTCCCTGGGTACAAGACTGCCACATCTCAAAGTTCTGAAATCTCTGCATCTTATTGCTCTGGTGTTATTTTGACCAGAAGTGGTGGTGTTTTGAGGCTGATGTCAGGGTCAGCACCCTGAAAATTCAATTTCCATTTACCTGTTTGTTTACTCATCTGCATCCTGGTCACTGTTGTGGCAGTCCTCCATGGCATTCAGCTGCCTCTTCAGCGAGTCTCAGGTCCTTCAGTGCCGCCATATTTGGATTTCAGCAGTCCTTGTTCCTGTACTGCTACGCAAACTTTACAAGGCTGTAGGAGTAGAAAAAGGACTGCTGTAACCAGCTGGAGTTCTAGGCGGTGGAGTTGGAGTCTGTCTGTCTGAGAGGTGGCTGAGTAACATCAAGGACCCCCACAGCAGTGACCTGGTAATTGTGCAAGTCAAGAATCAGGAGGTAGGGCATTGCTAGTTAGCAAAAACTAAAACAGAATAAACAGCCTGCTTGTTAAGAGATCACCTACTGACCCTTATTTGACGAGCAGATTTTTCTAGTGAAGTCATCATAAGATTTTAGGTTTGCATGATAGCAGGTACAAAGGTAGAGGTTTGACACCATATTTGCTTTCAGGTCATAATCCGTCTTATTGCTACTTATCGTGAATGCAAGTCTTCCCTGTCTGGCCTGCTAAAACAAACACCATGCTAGTTGGTCTCTCTCAGGGAAAGAAGGCCCTGGCTGAGTGGTAAGGGGGTAGGTGACGAACAGCCAGGGTAGATTCCCATGTGGACTGACTTAAAATAAATTAAAATAAAAATAAGCATGTGGTGGATTTAAAGAAATCCATTGTTTAATAAAAGCATTGCCTCCTGAAAACAGGAAGTTGTATCTTCAGAGCATATGGGGTAAAAGTAATTTGGTGTAAACTAATTATTTTGGGGCTGGATGTGTTGGCAGAGATTAGTTTATTAGAGAAAGTTTAAATTGATCGGTCTGCTTTGTACTGTGGCTATCAGCTGCTAACTACTGTACTTTGCTGTGGGAATGCAAAAATGGCATTCATATACATTTGAACAGTCATATTTTCAGTCTTTTGTTTTTAATCACTCTGCGAGTGTCTAAGGTTCTGCTCTGCTTTGATCTTTCATTGGATGCACACTGTCAGTGCAGTGCTGTGTTGACTGCAGGGTGCCTTTTTTTCTTTTCTTTTTTTTATCAGCGTTTTCATGCATTTTCTCTGGAGTGGAGGTTGGTGCACACACAGCACTGTTTTGCAGGAGTAGCATTACTTGTAAAGCTTTTTTTAAAAATTGCATAAATGGTCAGGATGTGATGTTGCATTTAAAAATAAGTTGGGCAATAGTTTTAGTTCTGCTGTGGTACTACAGAAGGGGAGCTGGTAATGTTTTTAACTATTAGAGTCCACTACAGTTGGCTGGTTTTGGTATCTTTGGATAAATGCCTGATAAAACATTGTGGGGAGCTTTTTGCAGAAGTTTATTTCCATGTATTTTACCACGGATTCCCTTTTATGGTGGATGGAGGTGCTCACTAACATCCTTGTTTCTAAAGCATCTTCCAGTCGCTGTTTTAACAACCATTCCTTATGTTGCTCAATTTAATACCCCCTATAATTTGGTATGCTCAGAAGCTAGTTGTAAATGGTGTTTTAACAGAAATCTGAGTGTACTACAAAAACTAGCATTGTAGTACAGTACATAAAATTCATACATAAAATTCTTCTACCACTTTAACTGGCTACTAGAAATAGATACGTAAAGTCAAAGATCGGGCTCCAGACAGATCAGCCATTGACGATATCAGTAGCATTTGGTTGTGTGGTCGTTATCTATGAGCGTGCCACCATGGGAACAGTAGTTATAAAATGGGCTACAGCTCAATCAGGTGTTACTTCATGCACGTCTCGTTGGTGCTCTCTGGTACTAAAAGAAATGGCACTACACCCCTGTGCATATATAATGTCTGTCGTCATCAAAAGAATTGGTCTGGCACTTTTTTTGATTTCTAAACTTTGAGCAGCTTGCGTTCAAAAGAAGTTATCATTAGTGACCTAACCAGGTTAGGGAAGATCTCACTCTGGTTTTAAGCTCAACATATTTTGTGAACACATTGTTAGTTTAGTGCACCCCTCTGGCAGTACTAAAATTGGTGTATCATCCAGGGTTTCTAAACTAACTGGTGCTATTCTTTCTTTCTAGCATCACTTGAGACTCAGCTAAGATGGCAGACATTGACAAGTGAGTACATTTTCTGCTGTTGGTAACTAATATTGAATGTTTTCCTCCATTTTCAACTCAGGATTATTCTTTTGACAGGTGCAGGTTGGTTTTGGACCCTTAATTTTTTTGTCTTTTGGGAGCCTGAAGTTGCCATATTTGGACAAGAGTAGAATACGGTGTTATCAGCCAAGGCTAGTAAGCCCACAGCTACAAGTTTTACTTGTATAAGCTCTACAGGTGCCATGCATTAGTCTGTTATTTAGCACTTAGCAGCATAATATTAAAAGTCCTTCAGAATACACAAACGGCACAACCATTGAGCGGTCCAATTCAGTGGCTCAAATTAGAGCTGAAACCTGACAGAAATGGGCATGGCTGCTTTGACAGTTGTCTCAATACAATCACCAATAACTATTCCCTAACTTTAAGCCTTACTGGTATCTGTGTGGATGTTTTTATTCTCAATTTAACAGTCTGTAGTTGCATACTCTTTGTGCAGTAAAGTTGGAAACATTAACATGGGTGTCTGTGGGGGCTGGCCTGCTTTTGGAGCCAGGAACTGCAGTTTTGGCACTTGAATGTTAGTTTCAACCCCTGGGGTTACACACACAGTGCATTGCAGCAAGATCTCCTCCACATATCCAAAAGCTAGGGCTGCCTTTTTTTTTGTTTGTTTTGTTTTGTTAACACACATGCAGTGTGTAAAGTCACCTTACAATATTTGAGTGTTGGTCCCTAACATAGCACAGGGATGGAGGTGGTCTCCCTCACCCTTAAATTCCTCCACTCTTGGCAATTATCTACCCCAGACCGCAGCCTGATGAAAGGATAAAAAGAGCTGGTGAAGCTGTTATGTTCCATGTTGAACTCTAATAGTACTAGTAATAATGGTAGAAAACCTCACATGCAAATTGGACTTTTCTGACTAAGTGGTATCTATTTCAGTGGCTGGCATAGTGGCCAGTCACTGGTGGTCTTAGCCTAAAGATGCCAGGAGTGGTTTGGCCAATGTTAATGTGCATTCATTCTGTTTTTGTGTTTTGGCTGACCTTTCCTCCCATCTTTCCCCTCTGTCTCCTTGAGCAGCAAAGACCAGGCTGAGATGGACCCAGCAGATATGGAAGACGTTGAGGAGGTGGAAGAAGAGGAGACGGGAGAGGATGAAAACAGCAAAGGTAAGCCAGTGTCAGTGAAGTTGTTGAACATCTTGAATTTGTGTAGAGAATATGTGGTTTAGATGATGAAATGTGCAAAAGCTATGGCAGAGAACAAATGTGGGATCATTTGGGTGTATTAAATCCAGGGTTTTTCCCACATAGTTTTGGTGGCACCCAAAGCTGTTTTAGCCAGCGCCAAAAGAAATCACAAGCACCAACGCAATAGCATTTGAGAAGGAAAGCGGCAATTCACTCTGAATGTGTCAGCGGTTGAACAAGCAGCTCATAAACCTGAATACAATGTAATTCTTGCAGCAGTCAGCTCTTCTCTCATCCTGCTATATTATACAGAAGCTGGATCAGTCAACTAGGCTGCAGTGTTTTGGTTTTGACTCGATCCTATGTAAAACTCTTATAGTCCAGATTCTCTGGCTGGTTTTAAAAGCACTTTCTAAAATACAGTTATCAACCAGAGCTGCGCTGGACCATCCCAGTGGTTTTAGCAGGTCTATTACAGGGTGCTCACGGACACCCGTGTATGATGCGTGACTTTCACGATCATCTGTAAAGCTCCATGATATGGACAGCGCAGGTCAGTATTATGCATTTTAGGTAACTGAGAGACTGAAGATACCGATACCTTAAGATATTTGAAGCTACTTAAATACTGTACAGTATTAAATAGTTTCTTGAACATTAAAGCATGTTATCATATTCTAATATCCCCCTCCAGAATAAAATGAGCCTGGAAAAAGTCAGTTCACCTGATGTTAAAATGCCTCCTTGGTGAGGAAAATTAGAAATGTTGTGGTTGATGAACTAACCCGCATTTAATTTTTTAAAATATTTTTTAGTTGTTTTTTTATTTTTTATTTTGAACTCCAGAACTAGTGTGTAATACTAATAGCAATGTTGTTAATCTTTGTCAGAGATATAGCATAGCTCACTGTGTAGGCTTTCTATCAAATAATGCAGTTCTGACTGAGGTCTCACAGCCTTTAATGTGCGTCAGCCTGGTTTTTGAACCAAGAGTTATTTGCATGACATGATTCTGAATTGCAGTTCAGAGCTGGGAGGCACTAATCCATTTTATTTTGGGATCTCGATGCTGTTTATGCATCCTTTGATCCTCAATAAACGATTCTGACGGCTCCTCATATATTGGCCTACTCCTGGCTCACTGTGGCTAGATATAGATAGCTGTTTGGACCTGTCTTTTTATAGCATTTTTGAGCAGTCTTTTAAAAGCTGGACTTGAAAGAGGACTGATTCTGTCTGCCTATGACTGATCTGTCATGGTGACCACGCTTCAAGAAAATCTGTACATGAGGACTAGAAGCCCAGGGGAGATTATAAATGCGTGAGTAATACATGGTTGCAGTCTGCTGGTGTTAACATGCAGTGCAAACCCTCATTTAGAAACCTTCACACATGACGATTGCTGTGAAACACCTGTAACTCAGGACTCACAAGTGCTGAAGACTTGGGGAAACTCGGCTGATGTTTCAGCAAATGGAGAATCCATTAAATTACATAAAGCACCCTCACATCCTGCAGATGCTAGTCTACCTTATTTAAAAAACAAACAAATGCTATAGTTACACTTGCATAGGTGAATGGGTGGAAGGTGCTGAGCAGAGGTGTAGTACTGCCCCAGCTTACTGGAACAACTCTGGTTGGAATTCAGTCATCACAAAGGTGTGCACAACAGCCAACAAAAACGTTTTGTTACCAGATCTACCACACTGGGGAATTGGTGGAGAGGAGGGGGTGTGTCTCAATTTCCTACAGGAAATGAAGAGATCCAGAGCGATGAGGATAATGTAGTAGATAAAGTTGGTCAGACTGGCAGAAATGGATATGAGGCTAGCGAGATGTTATCTTTTCATGGGAGTTTTCTAATCTTGCAATTATCAGCTGGGTGATGACACTACTAGTTAACTTAATTTTGATAGCTTTGCAAATAGAAGTACTGGAGAAAATGGGACAGAACACTGAAATGCTTCCCTCGTGTTCATCATTATGGTCAGTGATAGAATAAGTTGTCATGCTTATGTCGTCTTGTATAGAGCAGCATGCTTAAAGTGATTAAACCACCTTAAAATCTGTGTGAGTGTCTGAACACAGTTTGTAGACATGTAGTGGTTTACACATTTGAAAGGTCATTGAATTCTAGCTGGACACAAATCCTGTCAGGGTTGTGTCAGGAAGGGCATCCGGTGTTAAACTCTGCCAAATTAAAACATGCAGCGCTGCCTGCTGTGGTGACCCCTTGTGACAAGGGAGCAGCCAAAAGGAGCATATGTTGTAGACATTAGTTTTGTCACTTAACAGCTAGTCTTTTGCCTACCACAGAATTTTGCATCAAAGCATCCGGTTAAGAACCTAATGTCTGAATTCTGAGAAGCATATGCATTTACTTGACTGTGCAGCATCCCAGACAGCTCACCGATATTTTTGTTTTTTTTGGCTTGTAACACATTACAAGCAAAATGTCCAGGATGTGCCAGCAGAGACAAGTGACTCCCAGTCTTTGTAATCTTCTCACCTGCCCAGCAGCAATCTGACTGAGCTTTGATAGGTGTGAGCAATGTGTTGGACACTTGGGTTGTACCATCTGTCACCTGTCTGGCTGCACAAAGGGAGAGCACTCTTTGACTGCTAACCATTTATGTATAGGCAGCATTCACATAATAACCAGAAATGAACTGCTGTTTACAGACTTACTCAAAGCACACAACAAGCAAAGATGCATGTTAAAGTTTGAGTCCCATTTGGCGATGGAGCAATGATGGACTGCTCCTGTGCTCTGCCATGTGATCACATACTCCAGGTCAGCTTGGTGCAGTTATCCCACATAATGCTCACTAAAACAAACACAAAATTATCGTGCAGCTCCTGATTTCAGTTTCAAACATGAATTAATATATTTGAACATGAATTAATATATTTGAACAAAGTTTGAAATGCATCAGGGTCCAAGAAATCAATAATACTTAAGAGGTCCTCAGATTTGTCTGTTTTCTTTGCGTTTGTGTCCTCAGCTCGTCAGCTGACCGTGCAGATGATGCAGAATCCACAGATCCTGGCTGCGCTGCAAGAGAGGTTGGATGGTTTGAATGGCTCACCATCAGGTTACATGGAGAGGTGAGGAATGACTTATTGATCTCGTCATTGAGCAGCACTTTTGACTTGAGACTAAATTACGTTGACTAATTCTGTAAATGTTCAATAAAACCTAGTAAAGACTATATGTTGATTAAAACTGTATTGTGATTAAAAACTAACTTTTGTATTATGTTGGTATATTGTAGGTTTTTTGTTTTTTTTTTAAATGCAAAAGCATGAATGGCTTCGGTCTAAACTTTGTTCAGTAGTTTACACTTCTTTTTTTTCTTTTTTTTATTGAATGATGCTGTGGGGTCTTGGTCATAGGTAGTAATCACTTCCTTGCAAATAGGTTTTAGGTGGATGTTTTTGTGCATACTGAGTATCTGAAGTGATGGGGCCTTGAGTAGTAATTCAAATCAGTTTCAAGTTAAGGTCAGCCACACTCAACATTACAGTCCAAACAAGTAATTGGAGAGGTGATCAGGCTCAACCAATGTGACATTAAATGGCCCGAGAATGCTAAGATTACGATCTGGTTTTATTGTGGAGCTGGTGAGCTGCTTACATTAATGTGTCGAGCTTCATCCCATGGCGAGGTCAGTTATTAGCGGTCTCAGTTGCATTGAAGGAGGAACACATGTTGACGTATCTTAAAACACTAGCTTTGATTGGGTAAGCTGAGGCACGTATAAGCATGACATATGGTAATGGGTAACCCATTTTAATGGATTTCAGACACCTTCCAGACTGTAGGCAGTAAAGAGAAGTTCCAGTAAGACAATGTGGCGTGTGTGTATATATATATATGTATGTGTATGTGTGTATGTGTATGTGTGTGTATATGTGTATATATGTGTATGTATATATATATATATATATATATATGTATGTATGTATATATGTATGTGTGTGTGTATTTATTTATTTTTGGAAATGAAAAATCCAAAATCCAGAACAGTTTCTCCAGTTTAGAGTTTGTGAGCACCTTCGTAAACCTGTGTACCAGAGAGCCTTTAAAATTAATACATACAGTGATCAGAAAAGGGACAGTCGGGCACTGCGGGCAAAATGATGCTGTGTATAATGCTTTCTGGTGCAATTTGCCAGCACCAGCTTTAAGTGATGAGAGCTGCTTGAGTGGACTAATACCTGAACAATGAGTTATTTTGTGTAATCACTGGACTTAAGTTGGATCAATTTGTTGCCAGATTACAGAAATATGTAGCCACAGCCGATATGATTCATAGTTGAAACGAGGAAAGTCCAAGTGGAGGGGATGCTTTTTTTTTTTTTTTTTTTTAAATAAAGCATCGAGTGATGCTTGCTAAAAAGGCCAACAGTGCAGTTGGTGACGGGACTTCTTGATGCTATGTTGCAAGTGTAGTTGTGTGTGTTGGCTACAGGGCTGAACCACCCACTGTTCCCCTCCCCAGCTAAACCATCAGCAAGCAGCTCTTTGATCAACATGTCAAGTGTTTGGCAGTCACCAACAAACTCACCAGTTACATCCCAGCACTTGGGACCCAAGCACGCATTCCCCTGCCAGGATAGTGCAGGCATCTTTAATTTACCATACTGCAGAGAAACTTGACTCGGTGCAGTCTCACTGCAGCTCTGAGCCTGGTTGACTGTACTGCAGGATCATTCAACAGACTCTAAAGATGCAATAAGGATGTCCATGTTACAGGGTGGTCAGATCAGTGTAGATAAGACAGCAGAGATGTGCACTTCAAAATGCAGAAACGTATGGGATCTGACATGAGAGAACAAGAAGAAAAAACAGATCAGCATTACAGGATGAAGAATTTGCCCCACCATCAGGGATAAATGCACCAATAGTTAGCTAGATGGAATAGATAGCATCTAGACAGATTCCTACAAAATGAGTCTAGGTATGGGAGTGATGGAAGCATTTTGTGTGTACATTAAGTTTACCGCCTGTAAAATGTGAAGTCACAGTCATTAAAAACAGCAGTGACCTTGTAAGACATGTTAAATTATGTAACTATGAGGAACCCCCTCTGTCATCCACAGCAGGACCCAGGCCATAAATTCCCCAACCATCCACAAGGAAATTGGTGTACAAATAAGACACGATTTCCTCACTGGGCTGTTAAATGAAGCAAATCTCTATAAAAGCAGTTCTTGGCATAGTCTCACTTTGTTTAAAGTGTGTACTTGGAGGGCCATCCTGACTTACTCGGGATCCTCCGGGGAGAGTGCTGCTGTGCACTTTGTTGCCTTTCTCTAAAGCTGTCAGCAGATTAACTTCTGTGGGGTCCTCTGGTACCGTTTGCCTCCTCCTGTGGTTCTAAAATTGGGAACCGATTTCCACATTATGTAAGGGGGAAACAATTCTAGAAAATGATAATCCAGTTAATACTGATACTTTTCAATGATCAGGATTGTCCTCACATCTTCTGTTAATGTGTCCTCCCTCAGTTTACCAAAGGTTGTAAAGAGACGTGTAAATGCGCTCAAGAACCTGCAGGTCAAATGTGCCCACATTGAAGCGAAGTTCTACGAGGAAGTACATGAACTGGAGAGAAAATATGCTGCCCTCTACCAGCCCCTCTTCGACAAAGTACGTTTTTATTTATTTTGTTTAATTTCCCTTTTGTTAAATGTTACGTCTTTGTATCGCATAACAAGTAATGTTGTGTTACGCAAACATTAACTAGAGTTTGATATATTAAATGGCTAAGGGTCCGTATTATGTAGGAAAGTCCATCCTTTGCTGCATTTCTTCCACCACAAAGTAAAACTTCTTGTTTTTTGTGCTCCAACATGACACGGCGACTCTATAGAGTCTTACTTAACCCATTAAGAGCAGAAGCCACAATTTGTGTGCTACTTCCCTTTTACTGAAGGACACTGAGCAGAGCCAAAGCATCTCTAGTTTTGCAAGTAACTGGACATAAGTAGGTTTAAACATGCATTGATACTTGTACTTGATGCTTTCTCCTGGAGCATTGTTTACCCTGAGTGCACACACCTGGTTCGTTCTTTGGTCTGTGAAGTGACCTCAGGATTTCGAAGCAGCCCAGATTTAGAGCGTGAATATATAATGTTGCTTTGATCTTAAGTTTAATGCACTTGTGTTTTTAAATGTATGTAACCATGACTTTAAAAAAAAAAAAAAAACTTCACTGTAAGAGCAAAAAAATCTAATTTACTGAAACCAAAGAGAACCCATTTGTGATGGAAGACAAAGAAAAGCAGCAGTTCTTGGATAAGCTGCAGACATTTAATAATCTGGGACAGAAATTTGTCTGGAAAATTAGATGATTTATTTTCAGAACCGTAAAAGTTGTCGCACTCGTCAAGTAAATGCTTCAAGCTGACTTGTGTTGAAAGATTTGCCTTTGCATTGCATCAGATAAGGCGATGAAATAAGAGGTGAATGCTCATGTCACTAATGCAGCGTTAAAGGCATGTTTTCATGGGCATGGCCAGTTTCCTGTGAGCAGCTGGTTATCAGTTTTTCTCACACTTTTTAAATGTAGGATTTCTTTTTTTGTAAGAATGATATAACTTACTGTGTAAAGTGAATTCATGTGGCTTTGTGTTACAAACAAAAATTTTCTTCTTTCCTCGCAGAGAAGTGACATAGTGAAAGCAGCTTATGAGCCCACAGATGAAGAGTGTGAATGGAAGGCAGATGATGAAGAGGAGCTGACAGTAAGTAAGCAGGGACAGGTGACACGTACACCTGCGTGCTTCCTGTATTTTTAGCTATCCTCTCGACGACGGCCAGCAGAGCTTATCCGATACAGAGCCGTCCGTCAGCTCTTTGCTAAATTCACTACTCTGTCATTTAGATCTGAAAGTTTCTGAAACTTGGCATAAATGCTCTAAATGGAGGAGATGGGTTTTTGACTTTATTTTTTTTAAAATTTAAATACATTTTCAAACATAAATATTCATTGGGCTCGGGCCAACAAAATATTGCAAAGTTTATCTCTTTCAGGGACCATGTACAAAAACAACCACATAAAAGGAAAAGATGCTTTGTACCAGATTTAGCTGCCAGCTAACTGCCATCTGCAGTCGCTGGGCAAAAAGAGAATGAAACACAGATTAGATCAATCAGCAGATTACAAATACATGCACTCTTATTACCCACACATACCCACATTTCACAAATTTTTCAGAATTTACCTGCAATTGGCAAAGTATCACCTGATGACTGACCTACAGCTAAACTACTTTTGTTCCAAATATCACATGTAAAGCTAAAATCTATGTAGTGTTTTTTGCTGGTACGTGGAGGGTGGTGGTAGTGGGGGTAAAGCTGCCTGAGGCTTCTTTTGAAGCAAAGTGCTCTTTCTCTCTCTCAACCAGGATGAGATGAAGGAGAAGGCCAAGTTGGAGGAAGAGAAGAAGGATGAGGAGAAGGAGGACCCCAAAGGCATTCCAGAGTTCTGGTTAACGGTTTTCAAAAATGTGGACCTGCTCAGTGACATGCTGCAGGTAGGTTCATCCTCACAGAAAATGGGTCACGGGCAGCAGCTGCTTCACCAATTCAAAAATCAGGGTTTGCTTCCACCTCCTGGCCAATCTTTGCATAGGCCAGTGTGGGTTTAACTACACTCTTTTCTAAATTCGTAATTCTCTTCCCTCCCCCTCAGGAACACGATGAACCCATCCTTAAGCATTTACAAGACATTAAAGTTAAATTCTCAGATCCAGGACAGCCAATGGTAAGTGTGCCTCACAAACCTTTTTAAACGACCCGTCTGCAAACTCGAAAGCGTGTTTGCTCATGAACCTTTTTGTTTTCACCAGAGCTTCACATTAGAATTCCACTTCGAGCCCAATGACTTCTTTACAAACACAGTGTTGACAAAAACCTACAAGATGAGGTCAGAGCCTGACGAGAATGACCCCTTCTCCTTTGATGGACCAGAGATCATGAGCTGCACAGGGTGAGGGTTTCTTTTCCCCTCCTAGAAGGACAAAACTTTTGAACATAATGAAGTGTTGCTCCCAGAGAGCTTCATGCTGTTCCGTCCACTCCCCCCTCCATGACCAACATGAGCTATAAGACAGCTTCCCTCCTGTATTCCCATTATCCTCCACCTCTTTGCTCTGTGACTCAGCACAAAGCCCCTCTTTGGAAAAGTCTCCTAAAATGAGTCCAAGATGTCATTTAGACTTGACATTTCAAATTCTGCCTGTTGCACCCTGCTTTCCAATGCTGTTCATGTTTCGCAACAGCTGCACGATCGACTGGACAAAAGGCAAGAACGTCACATTGAAAACAATCAAAAAGAAACAAAAGCACAAGGGCCGTGGAACGGTCAGGACGGTCACCAAAACGGTCCCCAACGACTCTTTCTTCAACTTCTTCACCCCACCAGAGGGTAAGAATAACAGGGCAGAAATGTTCTGCATTTTTAGACACACAGTTTGTCTGAGTTTTATTTGCATTGTGTAACTTTGATCTGTGTTCTGTTTGCTTACAGTTCCAGAAAATGGCGAGTTGGTAAGTTGATGCCCTTTTACACGTTGTCCAGTAGGCTGATCTATCTGTGGTGTTTGTGTATTAAGCTTGAGTTAATATCACACATTCCCACAAATCTCAAACATTATGTAATGAAGGAACAAACAATTTCTGACACTTAGTGCTCGGTAACAGTTTAGATGGCATTTGTCCCCACTGTGCACTGAATGCCACTTCTATTTGTGTAGAATGGCTGATTCAGGGTCAGCTCCAGTTGCTTTCTCACTGTGTACAGTACAGGAAATGCATGAATAAACCGTCTGTTTTCAGGACGAGGATTCAGAAGCCATTCTGGCTGCTGACTTTGAAATCGGCCACTTCATCCGTGAACGTATCGTACCTCGAGCTGTGCTCTACTTCACAGGAGAGGCCATAGAGGATGATGACGATGATGTGAGTATGGGAACTTGATATCCTCTTGGGTGGGATTACGGAGTGATCCAGTAATAAGTTGGGAGACTTTAAATGTTTAATCCAACTTAAAATACTTAAGGAGGGAGGAAACTGGATTCAGGATGAGCGTGATGCAGTATTTTTCTATTTTCTTCTACAGTATGATGAAGAAGGCGAGGAGGCAGATGATGAGGTAAAACTGATTGTATAGAAAAACTCAGACACACCAGTGAACCGTGCATCTTTGAAGTTGTAGACTGAAGTTGCCTTGTGCCGTTTGTTCAGGAAGGTGAAGAGGAGGCTGACGAGGAGAACGACCCTGACTATGATCCCAAGGTGAGCACACACACCCCTCTAAAGTTCTGTTGCTGTGAGAAAGACCTTACTCAGCAGTTCTCAACTTTGTTGGCTCAGGATTTTCTTACTGGAGGCAATGGATAGCTTCATGAGCCGTCCACAGCTCATGAGTCACTTTCAGTCTCGCTACATTCAGAATCTTTGCGGGACACTTCTGTGAGTCCCCTGAGCTGCAGGTGGAGAACTGCTGATTTCAACATACAGAACACATACTGTCAAATGCATCTCATTTTACACCAGCTTTTAATTTGCTTCAGCTTCTATTTTGTTGTGACCTTGATTTGGCCCTCCAATTTAAGACAGAAAATGCACCCAGCTGTGCCTTTTTTTTTCCTCCCCCGCTCCTCAGTACTCAATTTTTAGTCTAACTTTGACAAGTTGATGAAATCTGAATGCTGCATGCTGTTCTTAAACCTAAACCTGACTAAAGTAACACAGTTAAGGTGTGCCTTTTAACAAAAGGACACAATTGTGTGCACCAAAATCCTTAAAGGACACAAAGTTTGTGTTGGAAATAGTTTCATTTAATATCTTGAAATGCCTCCTGGGATGCTTATTTGAGGTCTTATTTTGAGGCATATCCAATTTCAGTGATCACTGGGGCATAAAAATTTCACATGCAGAATTACCAGGCAAAGTGAAAGTGCTTAAAATTTTTTTGCTGACTTTAATTCGAAACAAGATTTTAAGTTGTTTTTCCAGGAGATTAAATTTCTGCCAGTCTGTGCTGTTGCAGTCATGTCTTCATCAGGCAACAATATTATCGGACACATTTCAGCTGATGGCTACACCTGAGGGTGCAGTGTGTGGTTATCTTTCTGCCCTTTGGGTAGTTTCGCCCATTTTATGGGACCAGAATTTACAAAATGACGTGCTGTGAAGTGTTAAAACGAGCAGCTGAGGCTGTCAGCTGATCAAAACCTTTATTAAAGTTGTAAGTCAGTGGGCTTCTTTTCCCTTTGGTGCAGTCAGACTTCTCTTTAGAAGAACACAGGTTTAAGTCACTTTTGGTTTTGGTCTTCAAACCCAGACGCTGCATCCTTCAAATTCCAAATTTACAGTAACTGAACACACAAACTGTGTTGCTTATGTTCATCAGTACTCAGTATCTGTACTACATTATAACATGACTACTCGCCACTGAGCTGAACCATACCAGACTGAGAGTCAGGGCTTCGTCATGAACTGCCGCTAAACATTCACTGCATTAGAAACTCGAAATGTACTGTGTAGTTTCATCTTTGTATTCAGTTTAATATCACTTAGACGCGCCATAACGGTCACCATTTATTAACGGGCCATAAATTCTTTGCATCCTTAGCAGTTTGAGTGGAAGTTGGGCCTGCACACCAAATGAGGTGCAAATCTGAGATTTAGTACAATCCCACTGAGACAAATAACAGGGCGTCTCCTGCAGGGCTGTGTGTTCACTGGGCTATTCTGCATCACTGCCTTCTTGGTGAAGGTAATGCAGATGGAAAAAAACCCAAATAAATGGCACACTGAACAAAAACACTGCAAACACCAGTAAGACAGTGGAAATCTTGAGATAATCTGTGGATTCAGTGTCCTTTTGTAGGTGGTCATGTTTGTGTAGGTAGGATTTTGAGGGTTACCTGCATGACCTTAAGTGTTGATTGTTCGGCCTGAATCTAGTGGCTTTTTAAAATTTTTTATATAAAATATATACCGGACTGGAGCAGCTTTTAAGTTCGACACCACAGCATGTAAACTAGCATGACCTCTGCTGCTTCTTTGCTGAACTAAAACATCTTTGACATCCTGTATTCTGCTAGTTTTGCTTTATTTTAATTTTTTTATTTATTTTCTCTATTCATTAATGTGTCTTCATCACCTGTCACTTTGGCATATTTTGTCAGCTACTCTTTAAATTTTTCCTCACTAGGTTTAAGTGGTGACTGTAGAAAAATAACCCTATCCTGGTAGGTACAGCTCATGAATTGTCAGCTTTTCCAGCATCACATCCCTGCCACCCTTCAGCCCCGCACCCTTTCATTTTGGGTTATGGCTTTCTATCCCTTTTCTCTCCATCCCATTAGAACCACCTCCTCTGCTGCTGTGTTAACACTTGACTAACTCACTGTTTAATTTTTTTTTACGCTTAACCCATAAGAGCTCTGCATTTGCACCTGTATCATTTCTGTATGTTGAAGCGAGTCCAACCCTCTTTGTTTTGTCCCCACCGTGTTGAACTCGTCCCATGCACAAACAGACTAGTTTGTTAGGGTGACTGTTTGCCAAAAATGATCTTTTGTTTGTGTGTGTGTGTGTATGAATTCCCATTTATGTCATTGATCTGTTTCTTCATACACGTACCTTTCTTTGCCTTTTTTTTTTTTTTTTTTTTGTACGTGACCTTTGTTCAGTTCATCCTCCAATACAGAGCTGCTGTAATGTGTGGTTAATGGCCTGAAATGCTCTCATAAAAATGCCAAAAAGTGCTTTTACTTTGGAGGCCTCATTACTATTCATTAGAGACCTGATTTCAGAAATTAAAAAAATAGGCTCAGATGCTTCTTTTTTTGTATCCAGCAGCAGAGGTATTACTTCATAAACTTGTTACAAAAAGAGCATTTATTTATATATTTTTTTACAAATATGAACTTTGAAACACTCATAAGCCACATGTGTTGAACAATGGCAGAAATGACCTTGCTTTGTAATAATCTGTGTGGCATTAGGGCATGAAGTGCAGCCTTGAACAGCTGCAGTGTGCCATCACCTCGGCAAGTGTCTAATGTCTGCTCCAAGGACGTCCTATGATGGGGGCTTAATTATCCTCTCAGCGCACTTTTAAAGCTTAATTTGCCGGAGTGTTTGGTTTGTGTTTGGCACCTAATTCATTTGAGCTGAATTGCCCAAGGTTATGTTTAAAGTGAAATTTTATTATTCTGAAATGGCCAATTCAAAATAAGCTCTTGTTGCAGATGCCTGCATATATCAGGGGTCCCTCCCAAGTGCGCCATTTATAGAGTCTCGTTACCCACTCGTTCTGGATTAAAAGAAACACCCCAAACACTGTTAATTTAATTAACCAGTGGAGATTATGTAGCAAAATTTTCAAAGTCACTAAATCTTAGGCAGTTGGCTGGTTTGAAGTATCTGTATTGATGTTTCAGTGTATCAGCCTCGTCACAGAAATATTTCTAAGCCAACAGAAGCTGCACCCTCATTGCTTTGTCTTCCAGAGGGCTCATTATGGGATTATCTCTCACAGTGATGTAGGTCTCAAAACTCCAGTATGTCTACGTTTGACAATTATTGCGCTGAATTTTTAATAAAATGTTTATAATGTAATGTTTCAAAGAGATTTGCAAGTTGGAAATTCCTGAAGTACCAAAATGAATTTAATTTCCTCAGATGGCAACATTTTGGTCTTTGAAGGTAAAAGTAACTTAAGTAGAGTTGAAACTTGTTTACTGCAAGAACGTACTGAGAAATGGAACAAAATCACAGTTTCTTTCCTTTGGCAGTGAAAGAATTATAATCTATTTGATATTAGAAACCCTTCCATAATTTTTGTCTCAGACTGTGATGTCTTACGTGCTTTTGGTAGCTTCAAGAAGCATGCCGGGCTGGGATGTTGGCAGCTGATGAGTTTTGTGCAGTAGAGGCTAGTGGGTGGGGATGTAGTATCAAGGTCCTAGCTCAGATAAGCACAATCCTCCTTGAACCTCACGTTGGCCAGTGAAAAATGACTTGGAACTGCTAATTGTGTAATGAAAGTGATTTTTATTTTTGTCTCACTGCCACTCAGAGCACTTTAGACTACAAGCCACATTTAACCGCATATTCACACAGCGCTTTGTTGTATACATTTTAAGCCCGTTAACTGCCTCACATCCGTGGCCAATTTAAAAATGCCAATTAATCTAATGTGCTAGAATTGGCTGCCTACATATTTGTTCCTTTTGTACCCCAGTGTTGTTTGAAACTTCTCCCCTGAGCTACCCAGCATTCAGCTCATACACCCCACCTGAGCCCCCCTCTTACTACCCTCCCCACTCATAATCAGACTAAGCCTTGGTTTCAGGATGAGTGACTTTGTTTGCTCTCCAGGAGAAAACAAACTAAAATACCACAGGAATGGCTATAAAGTGGTTCTTTGCCATTTGGCCACATGCTGGCACAAAACAGCCATGAATGTAAAAGCACTTAAAGATCACGTCTCAAGTTATGTGATCACTTTTTGAAGTTACAATGGTCTGTTTTAAGATGAATTTTAGGCAAAGCCCGGCTAGTGCTGAGCTAACCTGCTGCTGCAGCAGCGTCCCATGGGAGTGGAATCGATCCGACTCTGCCAGTCAGACTTTAATATGGACACACAAGCACCCTACAGAACCCACTGACCTGTAGTGTGTTTACCAATAGTGTTTAATACTTAAGTATTTTCACACTGTCTGTGTTTAATCTGAATGTCAGTCATCGCATCCTAATCTGTCATTTCTGTTTTAAAAGTAGTTGAAGTTGTGTTGAGTTTGTAGCTGCTTGAGTGATGGAGTGGCTTGGCTGTGTGTCGTTTTTAATGAGTCTGTATAGCGCGGTCTTCATCTTAATACCTGCCCTCTTATTTCTTACAGAAGGATGCAGCCCCTCCAGCTGAGTGCAAGCAGCAATGAAGCCTGACCCGGCTGCCTCAAGGATCAACTGCACTGTAACGGCTTCTCAAAAGAAGAAATATATAAACAAAAAATAAAAAAAATAGTTACTTACCGCCTTATAATGTTTTGTATTTTTCTTGGTAGAGAATTTGGAGAAAAAAGGTTTCAAGATTTTTGTTACAAAAACTCATGGTAATATACTGGGAGCAGTGTGGCTCGATTATACATAGTATTTTACTAGACCTGTTTTTCCCCCTCTTCCTTCTGTACAATAGTTAGACTACAGGAAGATGACCTCCCTCAAAAAGCATGAACTTGTTTCTTCACTGCTTAACTAGTTTGGGTTCTTGTGAAGTCTTTTGTTGTATTTGCTCTTAGACAACAGCTGTGGTTCAAACTGCATTGCCGCAACGTCAGTTTATATAGCCCTCCCTCCTACCAAAATTCCAGGTTGGTCAGTTCTGGTTGTCCCAGGTGATTGTTTTGCTTTATATTTTTAAAAACTCTTAGTGGGGACTTAAGCACTTAAAAGAAAAAAGGAAGAAAAAAAAAGCACTGTAGCATTTCCACAGACAGGACAGTTGTGACCTGCACCTGGGTGTCCATTCCAGTTTAATCTTCAGTATGGGATCCACAGTTTTTTTTTTTTTTTTTTTTGCTGCTTCTTCTTTGGGAATTCCTGTGCCACCTGTGCTCAACTTCTTTCCACTCAAACATTCCAGTAAACAGACTGGCTGGCCCCATCAGTGAACCCCTCTGAGAGAGGCTGCCATTCTTCCACTGGACGGACTGTTAAAAATTGAAGTTTGCGGCGACGCCGTTGCTCCTATGGCTGTGCACAGCCTGGTCGACTCTCTCCAACATTCCAGAGATTTCTTTAAATAAGGAAGGGGTTGAGACAGTTTGGCAGGATGGCCTAGTTTGGGGACGCGTGGCCCCAATAACCTCATGCTTCAGGCTCCTCGTAGGCTCGCAGTGGTGTGGCTGTCGTCTTTTCCATAGCACTTTGTTACTAGTGTGCAGTGTGCCGGTGGTGTCCTGTCATTGGTTAGCTGTCCAGATATTCAGTGTGAGCAGCACTTTGACCCCCCCCCATCTGAAAGGGAGGGGGGAAGGTGCGCTGCAGTAATCCCTGCTCTGTAGAGTTCAAGTTGTGCTATCTGGTTTTTAAGTGCATTACCTTTCTTGGTGGGGGAGGCACACTTGTCCCATTCAGAGAGGCTTTCTAGGAACAGTGTTGGACAGATGTAGCACAGTGGATGATGAGAGGAAAAGTGTCAATCAGGTTTGCATGCGCCGCCCCCCCCCCCCCCCCCGGGCTTTAGTTTATGACATTTACTCCTCGTGTCGCCAATTCATGCCTCACGTGGACCTGAGCCCGATCCCTGAGGTCATGGTTCATTTTTATCACTGTGAAAGAAATGGGGGAAGTGTGATTAGGCCATTATGTTGGCTCATGACCCACCACCACCCAACCCCTGCTTCCTTTGTTACCCAGAAGGCCACAGAAAAGCTTGTCAGAGCAATACTTAAAGCAAGGAGAACCATAGCCTGGCTCCCTCCCAGTCATCCCCCCTCCCCCACCCACCCCGTGGCTGTGAAAACAGCCAAGTGTTGGTTGTGTTGGGGCAGCATCATCTCCACTGTGGAGATCCAGGGTACTTCTCATTCTGTAGGCACTATTCAGGTCATGTTCATTGGAAGTGGATGTGACAGGGTTTCTGTGGGGGTCCTCCTGAGCAGCTGTTGTCAAGGCAAAATGCTATGCTACAAAATACTAATGTACTCAATAACTGTATGTGTATGTTCATGAATAAATTGGTTAAACATGTCTGTGATGGCTGACTTTCTCTCTTCCCCCTTATCAAGTCTGTTTGTGCAATATTTGTCCTGTTAGGCTGTCATTCCTATCAACAGTGCTTTACTTGCCATTACATGGAAACTTTTAAGCTTTTTGATCGGTGCCAAACCATAGCAAAGATATGTTAGAGCTGCAGTAAAGTAAAACAGAATTTACGTACAGTAAGACAAAGCAACTGTGGTTTAAAAGGAGGCTTGAAATATAGAAACTAACTACTCCATTCTTCTAAGTACACTTGAATATATCAGATCTTTTGTAAGAAAGCAGAAACACGGTGCTCGGACCGGCAGCGAGGGCTATAAAGTGAGCGTTCCAGCAGATGGCGCTGTTGTGCAACATTTGAAATCCTATCCCAATACAAACGTTTTGTAATGGAAATTAAACATGCGCACACAAAACGCCACACAACCACCAAAAGGGCAATTAGATGGAGAGTAGAGGGGGCAGTGGTAGTAATAATTAAAACTGATCAGGAGACTGGAGGGGGTTAATATTGTGTGACAACTGATTAATTTAGAGTTCGCTGAATGAATCCAGAAAAACAAGCGTGATTCTTGGACTACACCAATAATCTGGGGGACTTGAAGTTTAGGCTGGAATAGTGTTGATGCATTAAAAAACGACCTCTGCGCAGTGCAACTTAAAGCATCAGTGATGCGTCTTTACATGTCGAATTAAAGTCTCCTTGTGCCAGGCTTTCAATCTGTTTTTATACACTACACTGAAAATAGTGATCTATGGAGCTCCATAATGTTCTCGGTAGTCTGCTTTGTGCTCTTCATCCCAGGAGGCTGGATGTTACTCAGGGGGCGGTGCACCTCTCCAGACCCCTCCCGCCCCCAACCCACTTCTCTCTCTCACACACACACACACACACACAGAGCAGACAGGCTGGCAGTCTCACTACAACCAGCGCTACTTGGAAGCCGCAGTCACAAGCAGCATCCCATGCCTTCACCTGCTTCGGAGTAAACACGCGTCCATCAGTTCGCCCGCTCGCTGAAGCAGCCAGGAAGGTAGGAGTCCAGGTGAACATGCTGGAAAACGGGAGGAAAGTGTTCAAGGAGGGTCTGCTGGAGAAACGGAGCGACGGGCTGCTGCAGCTCTGGAAGAAGAAGCACTGCGTCCTGACCGAGGACGGCGTGCTGCTGCTGCCGCCCAAGCAGCATGACCATCAGCAGCAGCACCACGGCGGCGGGGACGCGGGCAAAGTCAAGGAGCTGCACTTCGCCAACATGAAGACGGTGGACTGCGTGGAGCGGAAGGGGAAGTACGTCTACTTTACGGTGGTCATGACGGAGGGGAAGGAGATCGACTTCAGGTGCCCGCAGGACGAGGGCTGGAACGCGGAGATCACCTTGCAGATGGTCCAGTACAAGAATCGGCAGGCGATCCTGGCCGTCAAGTCCACCCGGCAGAAGCAGCAGCTGCTGGTCGTGCAGATGCCCGGACAAAAGACCGTGCGCAGCTCTCCGAACGTAGCGTGACCTGCGGCGAGTCCCGCGGACACTGGTGCACCATTAGCGGTAAGACGGCAAACGAGAAAGCGGGGGGGCTCCCCAGGTTCGGGGACTACCTGGGGAGCCCTTTTAAATTAAACAACCATTTTCAGCTTTTATTCCCTGGATATTTGAACCCCGAGTAAGGACATCTGATACCGACAGCGGTCAAACTAATCCTACAAAATGAGAATTTATTTTGGGGGGAAAGTTTGGGAGCCCCTGTTTTAGGCCTCTTTGTAACCCCCACCCCAATCTTGGAGGTGAATCCGTCGACAGGAAAATGTAGACTTCCATGGTAGGTTTGATATTTTAGGGAAGAGTTTCTCCCCAGAAACTTAGTTTTCGCGCGGATATCTGCAAAATGAAGGCATACCTGTGACATCATTACTTAGATCT
This sequence comes from Pterophyllum scalare, assembly GCA_024447675.2. Classification (NCBI taxonomy): domain Eukaryota; kingdom Metazoa; phylum Chordata; class Actinopteri; order Cichliformes; family Cichlidae; genus Pterophyllum; species Pterophyllum scalare. The sequence continues at coordinate 107,742 of JAMQGT020013695.1, forward strand.
AAGTCATCCGACCATTCAGGCTATCCATACACACCGGAAAGACCCGTATTTCATTCTAAGATTAGTTTAAATTTGGCGTTAGAGAGGTGAGCCAACTTTAAACTGACGTGAAGTTCAAGTAAAGATAAAGTGAGATACTGCGAACCAAATTAAGCGTAAGGACGCGCGGGCTTTGTATCCGTCAGGTGTGTTCGTGAAGTTGCGTGCGCACCTGAGCTGACTGCCAAATATGCGCCTGTTCTGTGGATAACTCCGCTGTACGAGCCCACCAGCATGGAGCAAATGTAGCTTTTAACCCAGCATAACTTGATTACCTTTAACTACAGAAACAAGCTACGGTGATTAATAATTCGCCCTGAAGAGTCAGTGTCGTGCATTATGCTTAGTTTAAACCCATTTCAGTGGTCTGCAGTCTCAGTTAACTGCAGTGGAGACTAGGCACGGTATCTGGGGAGTGTAGCACCACTGCTGACAACAGAAGAACTAAGGGTAAAGTTCAGGATCTTTTCTCATGTGTTCTGCAGCTGATTTCTTCTGGCTCACAGCCCTGCTGGAAAGCTGCTCACATTCTTTCATTTATATACAAAAATGAAATACAAGTCATGCACACATGAGTTGATGTTTCAGATGACTCCAGACTTTCTCTGCCTCCCCAACAGTCTGACTAACTGGTTGTATCTGCAGGTTAACTGGACACTCAGCTGGAGGATGAACCTGACCCCGAGCTGCCGCTTCCCCGCCGAGCCTCCATCCTCCAGGAAATCCCCTCTTCCATGTAGTGGTTTCCACAGACCTGCGCCTCGTCCCTTTTTTAGTACAGAGACTTATTTCACAAAAGACTCATGGACAAAAAGCATGTGAGAAAAACAGCTGTACTCTACTGTGCGATGGGTTTCTCTCTTATTTATTAGAAGTGTATATATATTTTCTATAAAAATGTTATGATGTTGATAAACGGCTCCGAGGTTCACAGCCTACAAGGCCACTGGAAATAAGTTTGCATATATCTTAGGATGGTTACTGAAGGTTAGCCAAACCAGTCCATTATTCATAAAACATGTCATCGTCCATCGTTTCATTTTTCAACTGAACCAAAGAATCATTTCATAACATTTGTTTTTCTCTTGTGCCGTGTTAGAACTCACAATACTGAAGATCCATAGAGATGAGATACAAACTTTATTTTATGCTCTTCATTTGTATAGTGACAGTATATCTGAGTATTTTGACTGTGTAACTTTTTTTTGCTGCATTGCTGTTTGTCTTAAAACTGAAGAAGATACTAGCTCATTACACTCAGTTGGTTTTCCTGTGGTTACAGAGCGGAGTAGCAGCAGGCTAAGTGCCAGCGCAGTGCAGTTTCCTGTTAAAATAACAGTTTTCAGAACCTGAGCTGCTCTAAAGACAGTTTCAGCGGTTGTGTTAAATCTTCTGTGGCAAAGTAACGTCTGACTGAAACCCACAAGTGAAAGAAAACTAAAAGAAACGAGACAGTCCCAAAGTTCTCAAATCTGCTGAACATCAGAAATATAAGGCATCTGCTTTGGAGTTTACTGTCCCGCTAGCGACTGCATTAACTAGCTTGCCTACTGCCATTTGGCATCAAGCTAATATGGCCGACGAGCAGTCAGTATTACCAAGTTAGTGACTTTTCAGACCCCATAGCAAGTTTTTTCTTTTTTCAAAAAAAGTGACTAGCGAGAAATTTAGCTAAATTTTAAACGACTTTTGGAGAGAGACAGCCCGGAAAGTCGAACTCCTTGCTGACGCCGTTTTGCGTACGTACAGCACCCATACCACATCCCTTCACACGCTTTGGCATCGCGCAGACCTCTAGCGACTTTTGAGACAGCCGACAGCGAGTTTTCTTACACTAAAGTTGGCAACAGTGTGAGCAGTAGCCTAGCATATTCCTAGCTAGCTAAGCTTCTAGCAGATACAATGTTACAGATTTACATTAATGACACAAAGTTTCTCACGGGCTTCTGTAATTTTAGGCTCATATAGCACATTTACGTCCTTATCTCTTGACTGATTGACTTCCGATAAACATGAATGTCTTAGTAATCTTACTGTATGTAACCTATCTCCTCCTTAACTGGTTGGCCAATCAGAGCAAAACTTTGCACTGGACATTGCGGACACATTTGAGAAGATTTATTTGTGAATCTCACAAAAATAGTTCCTTGTTTCTCGACCTGTTCATTTTGCACTACGAAATGAGGCCCGAAAAGGTTTTTGAAGGAAAAAACATTTTTTGCCAAGTCTTTGGTGACACCAGCAGACATTTACCACAACCACTGAGATGTTTCTGTCTCTGTAGCCGCTCTGCCTCTGAGAAACGTTTGTAAAACTGTAAGCCTCATTTGGAAAGCTTTTTAATGGGCACGAGATGTGAAAAGCAAAGCAGACTAATGATACTTCCAAATGGTGTGGTACATGGCAACATTTACAGGAACCTGCTGGGTAAGGGTCTCTGAGATTTCCTTTATTGGTTTTTATGATGGAGGAATATTGTGCTGTCAGGAAACGTTTTATCTCACTGTGGCTCATGTCGTTTCCTGTTAGCTGGCAGTTTCGCTCGGCTTTCCCCACTCGCCAGTGTATCACCGGCAGACCAGCACATGCCTCCGTGTTGTTGTCATCTCCCACACAGGGTCACAGCTTTGCCCTTTATCTAATGCTGACTGGTGTGATGCTTCTTCTGCATTCCTTCCTGCTGCCATCATTACACACACAGTTATAGCTGTGCCCTTTGTAGCCACTGTTCAATTTCTTATTTAAACGTGAGATCTATTTTCATACCTCGAAAGATACATTCCATTAAAAACAAACAAAAAAACAAAACAAAACAAAATCAGCACATCGTCTCCTGTGGTTTCTCCTTCTCGTATAGCAGCAGATGAGTAACGCAGCCCTGCAGTTCAGCGGGGTCGTTTTAATGACCTGTTTAACTAGCCGCTGCTCTGTCCGTGTCCAGCCTTTCAGTACTTTACAGCCACTGAACCTCTCACCCCATGTTTCCTGCTCTAAAAGTAGAAGCCACGGAGAGAATTGGGTTTCACTGGCAGTTGTCGCCGCTCAGATAAACTGAGCGCGTAATGTCAAAAGCACACGTGGCTCCAGCTTCTCTTTAAAGCCAAGTTAATTTCATTAAACACAGTGCATGCGACAGCACTCTTTCTGACACATGAAGGGTTTGCTGCTGCTGGAGAGCAGTGCTGGATTATTACCTGCTTCCTCTGTCCTTGATTACCTTTTTTTTTCTCTCCTTAATGTTCATATCAAGCAGTAAAAGTTCTAATCTGGGTGAAAGCCAAACATTTTTTGAGTCCTTCATAATCAATAGTGCAAGCAAGAAATCTTAAAGCAGCAGTCTACATTAGTCCAAGAGCTGCCACTTTGATCCCAAGTAGCAGTTACTGTAGATAAAGTAAATTATAATGTGACAACAGCAGTACAGGCAGACAGGATGTATAATTAGCAATGTGACGACTGCTGTATTTAAAATTTGCTTGCATTAGCCACCACACACACCGCACGCCAGAGCAACTTTGGGACAGCAAAAATGGCCAAAAGGCTTTGCTTTATAATGCATCTGAACCCAACTTGTGCTTTCAGCGTTTCTTTAATGTGCAGTTTTTGTTGTTTTTGCTGATTTGCACATTATTTTGACCACCAACTTTGAAAAGGAATCGATAAAGAGTTAACAAAGTTGATTGATTTCTAGTTTCCTGAAAAAAAAAAAAAAGTAAACTGGCACTATTTATAGATAAAAATTGACAAAGCTCAGTTGGTTTGAAACATGGAAGGACAAAGTTCAATAAGTGCTAGAATTAAGTTATAAATAGACAGTACACTGTTAATTTGCATGCAGTAATTTGAGTACCGCTGCTAACAATAGGGACACAGTGGTCAACGGAATAAGTAAAGTTTTCTCTTCAGCCTAATGGAAATGGTTAGCTTCTGTTTTCATTGGTAGTCCTACGTTCAGACTGTCCTATAAAGCAGAGAAAGGATCAACAAGGATATGATTACAGCTCTTCCTGTTGTTGGCAACCTTCCAACATGGCAGCCGGCCCCTTTGAACCAGCCGCAGCAGCTGCTCTTCAAACATTACTTAAGAAGCCTCTGTAGTTCCGTCTTGGCATGTAGAATGACCACTAACTCATTCCGCACCATCGCCAGCTCTCTTTGATCCGGAGTACGATGTGGGGACTTGTGACAGCAGGTGCATGTGGCTGCAAGTGATTTAGAAAGAGCATCTAATTCAGACTTGTGGGGTCCCGTTGGGATACTGCGCTGCCATTGTTCCACCGCTGGGCAACTCACAGGAAGTAAAATTCAAACTAAGGTTTCTTCTGTATCCAGCCTATTTATCCTAGACACTCACTCGAGAATCTTCAAGTAAGAAGATGATTTATTTCAGATGAGGCAGTGAAAAGACTATTTTTGAGCAGCTGAGATGGGCTTGTCCTTATTGGAACAGTTACCTTTCAGAGAACAATAGTCCAGAACTTCAAAGTTGTTTGCACATTGCAGAAATATATTCTGAATCAGCACATCAGTCTCAATTTTGTCAGAGTTCTTTGGGTTCTGCATTTTCCTGCTGCTAACATAAATATATGTATATTTTGGTAGGGTAATAATGCCTTTCAGTTGCCAAGTGATGAATTTTAGGTGACAAAATGGCACAAAACAACAAAATCCCTGACATGGACTGAAACTGTAGCAGCTTGAAGCTGATCTTTGGGGCTCATGGAAGTTAAATCCACAGTGAGTTATTTCACGGCAGCCTTTCTGGATGGATAACACAAGTTTCAAGGTGTTGCACAAGCAATAAATGCAGCATAGTAAACATTAAATCCCTGTTCTATATTATGTGCAATATAAGAATGAAGACAGTAAGACACACTAAGCTCATTCACTGAAAGTATAGATATTTATATATATATATATAAAAAACTGAGACTGGAATTCCACTGGTTCCCCTGGTTAAAAGGTTGATTTCAGGTCCGAGCAGCTGCACAAGTATATGGTGTAAAAGGTCACTAAATTTAGATGGAGGCAGACAGTGAAGGGTTTTGTATGTGACTGGTAAAAGTTTGAAGGGAGCCAACTTGCATCAGGTGAAAGGCAGCTTACATCATTTGGTGGGTAATGCTGTGATGAAACTTTGCTGACTGACATGTCTGGAAGTCCATAGGTCCTTCCCTTCTATAGAAATAAACATGGAACTTCTCAGTGAGTGTTTTCCCCCCTCCACCCTTATTCAATTCAATTCAATTCAATTCAATTCAATTCAATTTTATTTATATAGCGCCAAATCACAACAAACAGTCGCCTCAAGGCGCTTTGTATTGTGGGTAAAGACCCTACAATAACACAGAGAAAACCCAACAGTCAAAACGACCCCCTATGAGCAAGCACTTGGCGATGGTGGGAAGGAAAAACTCCCTTTTAACAGGAAGAAACCTCCAGCAGAACCAGGCTCAGGGAGGGGCAGTCATCTGCTGCGACCGGTTGGGGCTGAGGGGAGAGAGACAGGACAAAAGACATGCTGTGGAAGAGAGCCAGAGATTAATAATAATGATTAAGTACAGAGTGAAGTATAAACAAGTAAATAAAGGTGAATGAGAAGAAATTATCTGTTGTATTTAATTTTTGTTGGAGTTTCTGGCTGCAACACTTAAGTCTTAAAGTCAGAAGATCCCTCCCAGAGCTGAAGCATTGCATTTAGTGCCAGTATATTCTGGCCCTGGATCTTTAAGCAGACCATTTGTATGTATGCCACAACACTAGGTATCAAACGGTGCGTGAAAGTTGTCAGGCTTTGTTGATTTTTATAGTACTAAATTCACATGTCCATAAATCCCAGATTAATCCAGGTAATCAATAACGTTCCCTGGATCTATTGTATCTGATTAGGCTGAATGACACTGTGAGAACTGCAGTACAAGAGTGCCTCGGGCAGTCACTGATCCTTAAACTGCATATCACTCATATAGCCGATACTCTTGTTGGGAAGATATCTGTAATTTAACCTAAACTGTAGGTGTAGTAACCTAAACTGGTGTGACCACTTTAGGTTACTACAGATTTAACAAGTTTAACTCAGTACCTTCTTATTTTGTGTCAGTAACGATTATTTAGCCATGTCTTTGCTACAAGTCACAGGATTACACTGCTCACCACATATGAAGTGGCCCTTCGGAGTGACGGGAATGAACCAAAACATTGAGACTGTGTGCAATAAAACTAAAGCAACCAGCTAAAAATCACAAAAATGCGGGGGCGAGGTGAACGGGAAAGATTGCTGATACCCAGAGGTGACAAAAGTATTGTCATTTAAGGAGGAGTACAGATACTCCTGCTAAAAATACTCTGGTAAAAGTTGAAGAGTTGCCATAAAACTTTATTGTCATTGTGCTATATAGTACAACAAACTTACAGTTTTTCTTTGTGTACAGTCCGTGATCAGCTGAACGGTGCTGCTGCTCGTGGATTTACACAACTGAATTCAACAAGCTACACGGAGATGTTACATACCTCTGCTATCATGGCTGATTTCCAACCACCAGGCAGCACAAAGTTGGTATAAAGGTGGAACTCAGTGAATGAGTCATCAGCTTAAACTTAAACTGATGTCTGTTCCTCTGTTACACTGACCATGAACACCACAGCTGCTCTGTACCAGACCAACATAGAGCATCATTGCAGATTTCACCACAATAGTACTAACTGACCAGTGTAGCCTGCACTAAACTGACCAGTATTTTAATGCAACCTTTGAATAACACAGAGTTCGGATAGTTCAGCATGTTTGGCGGGACGTATAGATGTATAGATCTAGTACCTGTTCAAAAATGCTAAAATAAATGAGGACATTACATGCAAGCATTAAAGTTCCAGTCTGTCAAATGTCCCTGAGCAGTCCTTACCTTTAAATATAACCTCTCTACTTCCTCTCCTGTCCTGTCCTTTCTTACAACCTTCTCCATCTCTGAGTGATGTTATCTCGAAATTTTTCTGTCTCTGGGAAATAGAGCAGCTGGACCTTTAGTTTGCTGACACACTGTGTGTCAAACTGCACAGAAAGTTTGTATGTTTACTGTTGAGCTGTTGGAAGCATTGCGTTTGAAATGACCTGCCACTTACCTTTGTTTCTGCTCCTCTTAATCTAGCACCAGACCATCATTTATGGACTTATGCACCAAAAATGCCATTCAGCATTATTCTGGCCCAATTTAACCCCTGAGGATAATACTATAAATGATGCATAAATGACATGTTTTTGCCTCTTTCATCTCTTCATGTGCACTAAGCACCAGTGATGGCTACACCGAAAGGTTTGCCTTTTATGTGTTATTGTTCCCACCATTCATGTTCAAATAGGCTTGCTGTTTGAAGGTGCCCAGTGATGGGAAGAAATAACTCCTGCATGTTCTGTAGATGACCTGATCTGAGGAGCGAGGGAGGCAATTCCAGAGTTTCAGAGCCGTGAGTGAGAATGCCCAGTCGGCTGTACAAGCCCATCAGGAGTTTGGAATTACAAGAAGCTGCTGATCAATGGACCTAAGTGAGCAGCATGGGACGTAGGATTGTAAAAGCTTTAATATATAAGCTGGAGCATGCCCATGCAAGCACTAATATGTGAGCAACACTGTTTCAAACTCATCATGTACTTCACAGGAAGTGCAACGATTTAAGAAATATGGGTGAAATATGATCACGCTTCCACGTACCTGTCAGGAGTCTAGCAGCAGCTGCTGTTGTGATACAAGTGTTTTGCTCAGTCCAAGATATAATAAATTGCTGTAATGCATTCTATAGGCATGAATGACTTTCTCTAGCTCGTTGATAGAAATAGTTTGACTTTAGTTAGTCAAAGATAACACCACGTTTTTTTTTTTAAACTCAAGGTTCAAGATATGATACCAGGGGTCTGATTTAACATCTGTGCAATGAGATAAAGTAATACAAATATGTGGTTACAGACACAAGTAGAGGCAAAACTATGTTTGCCTGAGTTAAAAAGATTCTCTTCGTGCCACCAACAATCAGCTCATTGACTCTGTTTAAGAACAGCTGGAGCTGTATGGTTCAAACCTGCTATCAGATATCAACAGGAACTAAGGAGAGGGCTTGATGAAAATGGACTCGTTCTTATGTAGTGCTTTTCTACTCCATGTTGAGCACTGCTTTATACAACATGCCTCATTCACCCATTCACGGTTGCATCAAAGAGAAACTTGGGGTTCAGTATCTTGCCAGAGGATACTTTCACATGCAGACTGGAGCAGCCAGGGAATCGAACCTCCAACCTTTTGATTAGTATGTGTCCGCCGCTACCTCCTGAGCTACAGCCACCTCATATATATTCATAAGTTTCCATGTTTACCACATGGTCTGAACGCACCATTAGGATCCTCTGCAGCATTTCTGACTCGTTTTAACACGATAGGTTAGTTCTGCACAATAACGGTAATATTTTGTGCTATAACAAGAGAAATTCATATCTTGTTATAATGAGGGAGATTTAATGTAAAAACAAAACTGAACAAATTCCAGTGAACTATAATTCCTTTAAAATGTTCTTCATACTGGCAGCACTAAGCTGCTATAGTATTCCTTCCAATAGAATCAGGCAGAAAAGGACTCTGCCAAAACCAACATTTTGGCTCAACTTCCTGAGCAGATTAACAGGCCAGACTGTAACTATCCATCTTGGGGTTACTATAATGTTCAGTTAGAAGATATGCTGCATTCAAAGAGCCTGTTAACCACCATACAAAAGCATACAACTAATCTCATTTCATTTGCAAAGTGAGTGTGGATTTGCATGGGCTCCTTGGGCTGTTTGTCAGATTTGCACAGCAAGTATCTGAAACACCTCAGACATCCTCATGCATAAATACATAGAGTATATTTCCCCCTTTTGCTTTTTACTTTTTAAGGATTTTTTTCTTTGTGCTCAGCAGTTATGAAAACTTGAGGCCAGCAGACCAGGGAACCTATTATTATATATTTATGACCCACACCTCCTCTCACTGAACCAGCAGACCAGTTTTCTTCTTCGTGTAGTAAATATGGATCCCCTCCATCATATAACATGCCTCAGTTATCTAACATGCACAGCACCCTATAACTCACTGCTTATGCTCAGTGAGCTGAAATGTGACATGATTTTTACAAGTGACAGTAACGCACAAGCAGTATTTTCATGTGCTTTTATACATCAGGTGAGTTAGTTCATGAGAGTCTGATCAGTTCTGGTTTTATTCTCATGCAAGTGTTGTTAACCATTGTCTAGAAGCCATAATCATCCTCGGGATATTCATTACTTAGATTGCAGGAATTCAGCTGCCACTCTTATTGTGCTACATCACTGTCATATCTGTAATCACAGCTCATGTAGCAGCCGCTCAGATCGCTTCGTTATTCAAAGTGGCGATGTGATAACAGGTACACAAAGACAGGCCCTTTATTCTGGGACATCTGGCGTCAGCCTGACACCACGGGCTTCCTGAGACGGCGAAGCAGCTCATCAGCACAGAGAACGCAGTGCAGATTGTTCTCACAGTAGCTGTTTTATTTTCTCCCTGCTGTGTGGGTGGAAGATAGATAGGTGTAAGACTGCTATATGGTGCTTTGTTCCTGCTGCATGTTACAATCAGAGCCAACTTGTTTGTGCTTTTGTCTGCATTTCTGATGGACTGCACACGAGTGAGCGCTCCACTCAAGTTGCTGTTGTTTTTTTTTTTTTTAATTCATAAGTGTCATTATTCTGTAGTAGGAACACAAAATAAATACCACCATATTTCAGACCTTCATTTGGACTATTAAGCATTTTAAACCATTCTGCTTTACGTGATTAGCCATTAGCCCGCTGTGCAGTGTGGTATAGCCATATTAAAATCCAGGAATACTAAACCATCTGTTCAGTAGTACATAAACTGTGTATTTTATAATTTATATGTAAATGACCCAAATGGAAAGGCGAAAAAAAAAACCCTAATAATGATGAGCAAGGCAAGCTTTTTGAGAAAGTATTTCAGCTTGTCATTGTGCCCATTTGATTCCATGTGTGTATGTGTGGGCACAGGCTGGAGTTTCAGTTATGCAAACATGTCTCGGAGGCAAAGCTGCCACGGAATACGAGATCATCACTGGGCTTCTCTGTGATTCATAGACGCTGTGACGTGTTTGGGGTTTAGTTCATATTTGCCAGATTGCCATGGCTTTACTTTTTTTTTTTTTGCAGTCTCTTTGGTTGAGTTATATCACAGATTTTCCTGTTAGAAAATGTTAGGCTGAGGAAAAGGAGAAAGCAAGCAGCAATCTTCGGGGCAGAAAAATGACGCCAACATGGAAGTGCTGGAAATGGCTGTTGCTCTATTGGCTACTTGAGGTTGGCTCCTAAAGCAAGTTAATCCCTATGGACTCTCACATTCAAATGCCCAATTAAACAACATAAAAAAGCACGGTTACAGCCTGATACAAAAACAGATATGATGTGCACACGAGAAACTATGTGCCCAGTGATGCCAGCAGAGGCAGAAAGCCATGTACAGGACACAGAGGCTTCACAAAAGAACTGAACTGGAAAGAGGCATGCAGCCTCACCAAAACAGGTTTCTTCAATCCCAGTCTCAAACCGATGGAGTTATCAAGGGAAGTTTCATGAAAGCAGAGGAACCTGCTGTGTCCAGCGTTTTCAGACAAACTGCAATTTTGCAATATTTACTTTTTTTTGGTGCAGCAGCAGTTTCAGTAGTGATCTTCAGGCCTGTGGAAATATGTGCAACAGCAAATCAAATTTTCATTACTTTGCTTTTGCATCTCCATGTGATGTTTCATTGACTGCGCCACACTACCTGTAAGCTGGTGATGTAGCCTACCTGTAGACATGTAATGAGATGTGTGATGGCTGGCTTTATTGTTGACTTTTCATTCACAGTTCATCAGATAACCTTTAATGCAGCTGTTGCTCATGCTAGTCTCTATTTATTTTATACTTAGTTTAGTATTTTAGTTTGCAAGTCTGTTTCTTCCATATTTGGACAAAAATGCATTTGCAGTCATCTGACCTTAACACGCCCTCTAAGAAAATAAAGAGATTTTGTGTCCTTAAATTGAACAATATGTTCTTGTTGCTCCAGCCCAGGGCGGGGTTGGTATAATTCAAACTGTTGTTTTCTGTGTGTGTGTGTGTGTGTGTGTGTGTGTGTGTGTGTGTGTGTGTGTGTGTGTGTGTGTGTGTGTGTGTGTGTGTTGAGCCTGGAACTTCTGTAGATTTGGCCTTCCTACATCTCTCTGCCCTTTGACCCTCTCTGTACTTGCTGGCTTTAGTCCTAGATGACCTCCCTCTGTTAACACACACACACACACACACACACACACACACACACACACACACACACACACACACAGCACCTGTTGCCAAACCACCCAGCATAGGCAGTGCCGGTCAGCTGGCTCAGCTCTCCTCACACAGTGATTAGAGAAGGAAGTTGGTGATAAGAGTAGAATGTCACCTTGGTCCCTCCTCCTGCTGAAAAACTCCATAAAACCCTGACACAGAGATGTGTTGGCTGAGCTTTATGAGAGTAGATTTTATGACCAAGCTCCCTTTGGGAGTTACAGAAACCCCGCTGATATGAGCGGAGAAATCACAAAACTCAGATTGGGAACTCGCAATTTAGCTTTATCACAAATTTGTCTCATCAGAGCCATCAGTTTGTCTCAGACGGTTCCACACTAGAGGGCTACAAAATCACCTCAGGATCCTGACTTTTAATACAAAAATCAGGGGCAGGACAAAGCATAAATATGACAGTATATTGTATTGTTTCCTCTTGGGATGTGATTGTCCCTACATAGACAGCAAATATTCAGCAGTATTTCTAAAGCACTAGTTCAAAATCACACTTTTCTCAAGGCACCTGTGAAAAGCACTTAGGGGGTGATGGCAGGGAGAAAGAACTCCTTTTTAATAGGAAGAGACTTCTGGCACAACCAGGCTCAGGGAGGGGCAGCCATCTGACATGATCATAGACAGCATCAAAGATACATATAGCAACGGTGATGCCACCCAGCCGTTTTTCAGTGTTCGCATTTTGATCATTGCCCTGAAGGGGTGCAGTGCTAATTTATCAGCTAACTCTTACAAGCTTGGTTAGCAGATTCATTCATAAACTATACAGGTGCAACACACAGACACACACATATCAGCTAATTTGTGCTAAGTACTGAAGCACAAATTTCTGCGAAGGTCTGTACCACACAGCAAGCCCAAATTTTAGTCAGATAATCCTTTAAAATGCTCCAAAAGGCTCCTCCAGCACACACACACAGTGAAGGTCCAGTTTAATGACTCAAAATAGTGGCCGTGGCCTAGCAGGCTCCGATTGACTCCTGTCAATCAACATGGCCATGTTCCTTGTGCAATTATCCAGGTGGTTGAGTTGTGAAAAAAAACATATCACCCGTGATCAGAGGAAATGACCCATAGACACCAGACTCTAAATATGCTATTCAGTGCTTTAAGGCTGGGCGTTTTAGCATGGGAGTCTGTGGGGTGTGACTCCCTTTTGGACACTGCCTCAAGTGGCACCCAGACAAACTGCAGTTTTTGTCACTTCTGTTTTGGTTTCATTTTCAGGTTCTTAGGTTGCTCCTTGGCCATGACTGATTGGGTGTGAGGGAAAAGAAAAAAGAGAAAAGAAGAGCATAGAGAGTTATTTTGACTGACACATGGAAGTGCACTAAACATATTAATCCAACATCTTGACTTACCAGAGTCTCTACTTCATGACTTCTCGTGCTGGTAGTAATCAAATGAATGAGGTTGAACTGAATGGAGCCTTCTCCCTACACATTCACTTCTTTTGCACATTCACCACCTTAAGTGCTGCTCCAAAAGGACTAGCCTTAAGTAGAAGTTTTTTAAGTGGAGTCTGCATGAATGCAGACTTACTAAGCATGCCCTGTGGAGGTCCAGCACCTGTTTTGTGTCTAAAATAAAAGAAAACACCATACTGATTTGAGATCCTGTGATTATTTCAGGTCTGTTGCAATAATAAAAAACATAGAATCACTTTTGTGGAAAATTCATACATGATTGCACTTCACTGACTTCTTCTTCTTCTGGCTTCTGCCTTTAGGGGTCTCTGACATCCTCCTCTGTGACACCAGCCCTCTGCATATCCTTCTTCACTTTATCCATGAACCTTCTCTCTGGTCTTCCTCTTTTACTGCTGCCTGGTAGCTCCGTATTCAGCATCCTTTGTCCAAGATATCTACTACCCCTCATCTGCATGTCTAAACCAGCTCAACCTTGCCGCTCCAACTTTGTCTCCAAACGGCTCAAGCTAGAGTTGACCTTGTCTGTCAGCCTGTCCATCACTATCTCAAACAAGATGGGGCTCAGAGCAGATCCTTCATGCATTCCCACTCCCACCTTAACCCATCTATAACTCCTACCGCACACCTCACACTGTCTCGCTGTCCTTGTACATGTCCTGCACCACCGTCACATACTTCTCTGCTTCTCCTGACTTCCTCATGCAGTACCGCAATTCCTCTCACAGCATCCTATCATATGCTTTCTTAAGATTCACAAAGGCACAGCGCACCTCCTTCTTACCTTCTCTATACTTCTCCATCAACACTCAAAACAACATTCACATCTGCAGTGCACTTTCTCAGCATGAAGCCGTACTGCTGCTCACTGATTGTCACCTCTCTTCTTAACCTAGCTTCAACAGCTCTTTCCCACAGCTTCATGGTGTGGCTCAACAACTTGATCCCTCTGCAGTTACTGCAGCTCTGCACGTCACACTTGTTGTTAATAATTTGGTACCTGTATACTTCTTCTCCATTCCTCAGGCATCCTCTCACTCTCCAAAATTGTGTTAAATAATCTGGTTAAAAAGTCCTTTGCTCTGTTTCCTAGATTGCTTCATATCTTCACAGGTATGTCATCTGGACCAACCACTTTTCCACTATTTGTTTTTTTCATAGTTGCCCTCACTTCCTCCTTACTAATCCTCTGCACTTCGTGATTCACTATCTGTCCTCCATCCTCCTCCTCTCTCTTACTGATAGGCTCTGGGGATACCCGGACACACATGCAGATCACAGCAGTATGGTTAAAAGAAGGTTTATTAAAAAGTCTCTCTGGTTCAGTCACAAAGAATAGCAGCTGGCAATCTCAGCGAGCTCCTCTCTCCTTTTTCTCCTCACTCTCTCTCCAGCTCTCATCTCCACAGTTTCCCTTGGCAATCATGAGATACTCAAGGAAGGAGACAAAAGTAAGTTTGGCAGCAGTAGCAGATTGCATACAAATGTTAGTTGATCCAAGCTTGTTACCACAAGCAGAGCAAAGGGTCTTCGTCATTCAGCTTCCACCTTTTAATCATTGCCTCTACCTTCCCTCGCTTCCTTTTCTTGGTTTCCAAAGTCATCTTACAAACTGCCATCTGACCTAGCTACATTCTTTCCTGACACCACTTTACAGTCTCCTGTCTGTTTCAGATAGCACGTTCTGCACAAGATGTGGTCCTCCTGTCTGCACCTTCCCCCCCAACTTTTAAACACCACCGAAGTTCCTTCCTCTTCTTAAAGTATGTTTTCACCACAGCCATTTCCATCATTTTGTCAAAATCCACTAACATCTTCCCTTTCACATTTCTCTCCTTGACACCATACCTACCCAACACCCCCTCATCACCCCTATTCTCTTCACCTACATGTCCATTAAAGTCGGCTCCAATCAACACTCTCTCCCCTGGGGACACTCTCTACCACGTCATTTAACTTAATCTGGAATTCCTCTTTCTCTTCTGACATCCACCTTGTGGGGGCATACACACTAATAACAGTCAACGGAATTAACTTCAATAGTTACTTCCTCTAAACCATTAACGTGTCTATTTGACCCCATTCCTACAAGACTGCTCAGAGTCCTACCATTAATTAATGCTTCAATCTTAAATATGATCAATCTGTCTTTATTATTGGGCTATGTACCACAGCCCTTCAAGGTGGCTGTAATTAAACTGCTACTTAAAAAGCCATCACTGACCCAGCTGTCTTAGCTAATTATAGGCCAATCTCCAACCTTCCCTTTATCTCCAAAATCCTTGAAAGAGTAGTTGTAAAACAGCTAACTGATCATCTGCAGAGGAACGGTTTATTTGAAGAGTTTCAGTCAGGTTTCAGAATTCATCACAGTACAGAAACAGCATTAGTGAAGTGAATATTATCTGCTCATGGCCTCTGGCAGTGGATTCATCTCTGTGCTTGTCCTGTTAGATCTCATTGCAACGTTCAGTACTAATGACCATAACACTTTTTTTTCCTTTTTTTTTTTTTACAGAGATTAGAGCATGCCATAGGTATTAAAGGTACTGCGATGCAGTGGTTTGAATCATATTTATCAGGGTCCTGTGCAAGGACGAATTCTATTTACATTATACATGCTTTCCTTAGGCCATATTATTAGAAAGCATTACATACATTTTCATTGTTATGTAGATGATGCCCAGCTTTATCTATCCATGAAGCCAGATGACACACATCAGTTAGTTAAACTGCAGGAATGTCTTAAAGACATAAAGGCCTGGATGACCTCCAATTTCCTGCTTCTAAATTCAGATAAAACTGAAGTTCTTGTACTCGGCCCCACAAATCTTAGAAACATGGTGTCAAACCAGATACTTACTCTGGATGGCATTACTTTGGCCTCCAGTAACACTGTGAGAAATCTTGGAGTCATTTTTGACCAGGATATGTCCTTCAATGCACATATTAAACAAATATGTAGGACTGCGTTCTTGCATTTGTGCAATATTTCTAAAATTAGAAACATCCTTTCTCAGAGTCTCAGATTACTTCTAGGCTGGACTACTGTAATTCATTATTATCAGGCTGTCCTAAAAGCTCCCTGAAAAGCCTTCAGCTGATCCAAAATGCTGCAGCTAGAGTACTGACAGGGACTAGAAAGAGAGAGCAGATTTCTCCCATATTGGCTTCTCTTCATTGGCTCCCTGTTAAATCAAGAGTAGAATTTAGAATCCTTCTCCTCACATACAAGGTCTTGAATGACCAGGCCCCATCTTATCTCAAAGACCTCATAGTACCGTATCACCCCAATAGACGTGATTTAAATTGAACATCATGCCTTCAATTTCCAGCTTCAAACTCATGATCCTGTCTGACACTCTCTTCATCTCCACAATACTATTTGTACTTGACCATTTATTTGTTTTTAAATTTATTTAATTTATTGCACTATTATTGTTATTAAAAATGCTAATAATGAAGAACATGAACGAAGATTGAAAATCTATAACACTGGGAAAAATTCCAAAATGTATGGTATGAATGCCTGAAGGAAAATGAAAGGAAGAGGTGACAGACAATCAAGGCCACAGATGCTCACAGGAACCTCCTGCCTTCCATCATGAGGGTGTTGCCAAGTTTGATGCCATTTTTCTATCCTACTCTTAACTGAGGGACACCAGCATATGTAGTTACAGTCATCACAAGATTGGAATGGGGCAATAGTGAAGAAGAACAACAACCAGTGGCTCCCACCTGATCCTTTCATAATCAGCTGATTATTTTGTTTTTGCACAATAACTTCAGCACATCTAATAAATGAAATTATTACCTCAGTCAAGGAGATAATGTTTTTTGTAGCATTTGCATGCATGTGTGCGTGTGTGTCATTCTGTCTGTAAAGACGATAGCTCAAAAAGGTTTGAATGAATTCTGATAAAACTTTGTAGGGGTGTAGAGTGGGGTCATGTTAACAATCCATTAAAACATGGTTTAGATCCACCAAGGTGTTCAAGGTCAACTTAACGATTTAATGGTCTAAAATGGACAAAAAGTCGTATAATTTATAAAATATGATTCTTACAAGTGTGCTGTATATAGAAAGTACCATATAACGATTTAAAATATCATGTCACATTTGACCCCTGACCTTTCCTTCAGGGTCAATAGATTGATCTGAAGGTCAAAGTGATAATAATGTTATATAGAGCTATGTAAAACTATTTTGACAACATATAGGTATATGGGGATTCTAAATATCACATTTCTTTGGACCGCTGACCTTCAAGGTCACATAAGGTCAAACTTTCATTAAATGTCTTTTATCTTTTAAACTCTGCTTAAAATTCTGCTGCCTTTGTTTGTATTGGCAGCATTTCAGGAAACGATACCGGTATATGGGGATTCTAAATATCACAAAGTTTGCATCCAAATATCATGTCACATTTGACCTCTGACCTCACTTTTACATTTCACATCTGACTTTTTTGAAGTTGACCCCAAAATGTGTTCTATCTTTAAAGAAGGTAATGTCAAGAGAAAGAGAATGAGCTGCCTGGCTAGTTAGAAATATACTGTAGTACAATATTATACAATAACCTCAACTTATTCATGTCCAGTTATTTACAAATCAGTACTTATTATCCATCACCTACTCCTAATGTTTGTGTAATCAACGCAAACATCTGTTATCTGATTTTTACTGCACTACAAACTTCTTCGAGTATGTTTAAAAAGAACAAAGAAAACAAAATGAATACATATAAAATACAAAACTATTCCCTTAAAAGGAAATATTTTGACTCACCGTACTAAAGATCAGCTGACTCAGAGGGCTTCAGGTAGGAACTTTTTTCAGATTTGTCTGATGTTGTAAAAGCAGTGACCCTGAATATTTCTTCTTTTTTCTTCTACAGATGTCGTAATGAATTGCAAATGATTGTGAAATGTCTCTGTTACACAAGTGGGACCAAACTGTGAGAATTAAAAGATGGGAATCACAGAGTAACTCACACCACTATGATGATGTTGCCCATAATAAGAAAAGTACCATGATACGCCACTTCTACCTTTCCATTCACACCAATGCTGTAATCATAACATAGACACCCCCCCACCCCCACCCCCAGTAATTAAATATGTTCAGAAATCATAACTAAACAAACTGACATTATTATTAAAGGCAGTTGTAGCACTACAGTGTACCACATTCCTGCAGGGTGTGTATTTATATCCCACAGAAAAAACAAACAAACACTGCTCGGCTGCTGTGGGCTGGTTTAATCAGTGTCAGTCTCTGTACTGTTTCTCTCATTACTTTAAAGTATATCAAAAGATACAAAACCAGAATAGAAGCACATTCCACTCCTTTGCTTTATGCCATGTTAAGCTCCATCATTGCCCTCATTAGGTGATGATGTGACACCAGCACCCAGATTTGGTCGCTCCCAGTGTTGATGATATTGGTGTGGCCTTGATTCTCACTCACATGCTAGTTAGTCATCACAGTGACAGGTTTACTACTCTAATACGGAAAAGTGAAGTCTCCCTTATTTAGGGACAATTGTTTTAGTTAGGCACAAATGGACTCCAATCAAATTATAAAAGCATCTCAAGGATCACTGATAGAAATATGATGCACTAGAGCTCAGCTGGGAGTGTCATAGCGTAGACTCTGAATACTGAGCACTCTATTGTTTTAATAGATTAACAAAACACTCCAAAATGCGTTTTTTAATTTTTTTTTAAATTTGTGCACTGGCATTGTGTGTGTGTGTGTGTTGTCTAGTGCTGTGTGTACATGGGCGAGAAAGATGAACATCCAGTCCTCTATCAGGATGAACATGCAGCTGATGTAAGCTTTGGACTCCTGAATGCAAATTTACACAGACAGTGTGTCTGACAAGGAAACACACACACACACACACACACACACACACACACACACACACACACACACACACACACACACACACACACACACACACAGGTGATACAGTGTCTGCCTGTGATAACAGCAGTCAGGCAGCTGAGCGGACTCAACCTCCTCCTTGCACGTTCAAGGTCAGCGATAGGCCCGTAACAGCAGGGAAAGCTGGGTCTCAGCCAATCACGTACCTCCCTCTGTTTGTGTGAAGCGCACAGATCCTTTTTTGCATGAGATAATGCTGTTCCTATACTGGGATTATCTTTTCCCAGTAGTCAAACGGCAGTTTAAAAACAACATAAATGGAGACACCAAAGCGCTTTTTGCAGGCAAATGAATCTGGAAAATATGTTAGCCAGGACCAGTTTGGCAACTAAAGACAACCTTTTCATGTTTACAGCTGCAGATTTGATATTGGCAGCTGGTGTTAATCAAACAATAAAATACTTTACATGGTTCCTGCATTCTCTAAAGTTACTGTGGAGATGTTTCTTTAGCCCTATGACTCAGATTTAGTCCCATACATGAGTAAACAAAAATGTAGAAACAGTAAACAATCCAAGATCAGGTAAAGAAGAAGATCAGAGTCCTGTCTCGAGATGCACTCAAATGCATCAGTGATATAGAATCTCATTCTAACAGCAGTTGATATAATTTCCTAAAATGACTTTCAGATCTGTCACCTTGAGAAGAGTGGCTTATGGCATGTCTAAGGAGAGAAGGAAGTGCAGTAGTGCTGTGATACAGTTTACGTCAGTGGGAGGAATTTCCAGATTGGAGGCAAAACGTGAGCATCCAACCATGAGAGCCAAATACAGTTTAATCAGTCTAACCCCTTTCATACCTTTATCTGTGCCAGGTTTAACAGTTGTTAAAGGTGTTAAACCAGATAAATACCATGTTGTCATCAACAAATGCCACAACCCTTCTAAAGTTATGAAGGAATAACTCTTAGAGGAGCACCATGTGCACTGCTGTCAGCTATTAAATTGTCCATCAAGAATAGTGTGGTAATTTGGCTTCCATAACTGGGATATTTTAATAAATCTGGCATCAGGACCACTGCTAGTTTCCCAACATATGCTGTCTCCCTCTCATCTTCTATTATATTCTATTTGATTTAGCTCAGTTTTCAAAGAATGCAACCATCCATCAAAGTGAAATGACTTGTGACTGTCCTCAGAATGATCCTCATTACATTACTTTTGCATTACTCTGTAGACTGTAGAATGACCTGAAACACATAAACCAGTTAACAATATAATTTAATATAATTTTGCATTAGTGAAGATTACAAATGATCTTCTTAGGACCATTTTTAACAAGGATGTGTCCTTCAATGCACATATTAAACAAATATGTCGGACCGCTCTTTTGCATTTACACAATATTTCTAAAATTAGAAGCATCCTGTCTCAGGGTGCTGCTAAAGTTAATCCATGCATTTATTACTTCTAGGCTGGACTATTTTATTTCATTATTATCAGGCTGTCCTAAAAGCTCCCTGAAGAGCTGATCCAAAATGCTGCAGCTAGAGTACTGACAGGGACTAGAAAGAGAGAGCAGATTTCTCCCATATTGGCTTCTCTTCATTGGCTCCCTGTTGAATCTAGAATAGAATTTATGTCTCACATACAAAGTCTTGTAAGCTGCAGAGCCTTCAGCTATCAGACCCCTCTACTATACAACCAGTTCCCAGTTTGGATTTGGGAGACAGACACTCATTGTAATTTTAAGATTAGGCTTAAAATTTTCCTTTCTGATAAAGTTGGATCAGGTGACCCTGAACCCTCCTTTAGTTATGCTGCAATAGGCTTAGGCTGCTGGGGGTTCCCATGATGCACTGAGCATTTCTTTACTCATCTCTTTTCATTCCCTGTGTGTTTATACACCACTACTGTATTTAATCATTAGTAATTGTTAGAATGTGGCTTTTTCTCCCACAGTGTGTCTTTCATCCTGTCTCTCTCCCCTCAGCCTCCCTGAGCCTGGTTCTGCCGGAGGTTTCTTTCCCACTGTTGCCAAATGTTTGCTCTTAGCAGTCGTCTGATTGTTGTTTTTTTCCTAATATTGTAGTGTCTATGTTTACAATATAAAGTGCCTTGAGGTGACTGATGTGAACTGGAGCTATGTAATTAAAACTGAATTGAACTGAACTTAATGAACACAAAGCAAAACTGAAAACCAGCCCAAGAGGACTTTAAAGCAGTCGCCACTGCGGTTCTAATCTAGAAACATGTACAGGTAAAAATGGAGCCTGCAATGCTGTGAGCCTGACTGCTCATCACTGCCTTTGTTACCTGTTGAAGTTCAGGGTCTGGCTGCTGGGGTGTGGCCGTCATGCACTCAGCTTTAACGTTATTCTGGGTTCTTGGGTAAGTCTCCATAAGACCTCCTTGCCCCTGTTGTTTTCTTGCTTTTCCATATTTATCAACCTACCTGCATGACAACTGTCAACTACCACAGCTTCGTCTCTTGTCACGGCACTGATTTTCTTCAGTCAGTCAGTTACTCTCTTAGATTTGTCTGCACAATTATATGCATCAATCATATGTTACTTTCTGACAGAGACAATTCTGATTTTCATGAAGACAGTGCATGATCACGGACTGCCCAGGTCTACATCATAATATGTTAAATATATTGCTTCTGTTTTAGTCTATCAGGTAACATCAGTCTTTGCTAGCATGCTGTGTCGCTCCACTAGCAGTAGTACATAGCCTGTGGGCAAGTGCTCCCTGAGACATTAACTTCCTGGAAAGCAAAAGTTATTTTTTGTGCTTGGAAGGTTTGTATGTAAAGTTGGCAGCTAGAAGTGCGCTTTGGATCTAAAAAGTGATTCTGATCTGGATTTACTAGTTATACGACAAAACTAGTTCGACTGGGAAACTTATTCCCCTGTCACCGTAAATCTTTGTTAAATCTGTGCAGATTTTAATTTTGGCTTAATTTGCATCAAATCTTTTGTGACTCCTGGGAC
The DNA here is from genome assembly GCA_024447675.2 of Pterophyllum scalare. Classification (NCBI taxonomy): domain Eukaryota; kingdom Metazoa; phylum Chordata; class Actinopteri; order Cichliformes; family Cichlidae; genus Pterophyllum; species Pterophyllum scalare. The sequence goes on from JAMQGT020013695.1 coordinate 129,494, forward strand.
TGTTGGCTCTATGGTTTTCAAAGATGTAAACACAGACATGGGGAGATCATGTGTAATTTTAGGTTGTACCAACAGTAGCTGACTTGATATTTGACAAATCTCTATGAATACACAACCTTTTGTCCTTGAAAGGCAACAACAGAAACGACTCAGTGCTCTCCAATTACAGCTAATCTTTATTGCTTTTCCCGTCAGGAGCCCCCCCCCCGCCCCGCATGTTGTTTATCCTCAGGATAGATGCTAACATTGTTCAGTCTCCAGGAATGTGAATAAGCAATGACACACAGTGAATCAGCACCCGAGCTGATACAACCATAGTCTGTGGCTTTTCACAGCACACAGGTAGGCCTGTAATGTGTGTTTGTGCGCGTGTGTGTGCAATGAGACATATCCTTTTGATAGTGCCTTGTGGCTATTTCAAGGCTAAACAATGTGATGAAAGAAAACAGCTCCCGGACAAATTTTTCTTTTGTTCCGGTGGCTGCTTGTTGTCTTTTTTATGGTCTATCTCGTGAAAAAATATCATGGTAATGAATACTGATGCTATCATATAAACATCTGTTGATACAACACAAACAGTACCTTACCAAAGTTGATGCAATCTTTTAAGTCTTACAGTCTTATTGATTTATAACACATATATATAACAAATCAAGTTTTGCCATTATGTTTTAACATTTAAAGATGTCTTTAAAAAGCTCAATCATTAAGGCCCACAACAACATTTTTTAATTGAATTTATGGCAGTAAGTTGATTTTTTTGAGTGGGAAAAGGAAGTGTGGATGAATCTGTTGCAACAAGTTCTACGTTGCTGGTTGAGATGTGAGCGTGTCTTGTTTACCAATAAATGTCATGTTGACATTTGAGCTGCATTCACTTTTAATTCAACCATCCACTGCTGGAGATCACTCTGCTCCAGAAATGAGGTTAGAGTTTTTGACAGTTACAAGCAGGAATTCATACATCCAGATGGCAATTTTGTTGCCAAACGCATAAACAAAGTCTCCTTTTTGCCTATAATACTGTGAGAACTCATTACTCTGGCAGTCTTGATGGAGCTGCTTCCAAACATGTAATAATAATAATTATAATGATAAACTTTATTTATATAGCACCCTTTAAAAATGAAGTTACAAAGTGCTTCACACTATAACATAGAAAAAAAAAGCAACAAAACATTTAACAGAGATAAATGTGAAGCAACATTAGGTAGGAGAAGACTGACAGTGCAAGGAGATTAAAAAGCAAGGAATAAATAAAATTAAAAAACAAAAACAGGTAAATTAAAAGCAAATAAAAAAAATCCCTGAAATAATTAAAAATGATAAAACAACTATAAAGGACATTGCAAAGATACGTCAAAATAGAAGCACAGATAAAGCTTGCTTATAAAAGTATGTTTTTAACAGGGATTTAACAGACAAGCAGGAACTTGCCTGGGACATTATTCCAAAGAATGGCTGCCCTGACAGAAAAATCACAATCACCCTCAGCTAAGACTGTAGAATGGCCAGCATGGCCTTTGCTGAGGACCTCAGGATACAACCAGTCACATTCAGTGCCAGGAGAGCTGAGATATACTTTAGTGCAAGCCCAGAGCAGGCCTTAATAGTCAATAATAAAATCTTAAAGTCAATTCTAAAATTAATAAGTAACCAGTGAAGAGAAACCAAAACGTGATGATGGGTTCCCTTTTATTTTTTGATTTTGGTAAGGAGTCTGGCTACTGCAGTTTGGATAAACTAGAGTTTGTGTAAACTTTGGCTCCAACAAGTTATAATGACAGGTCTTCACTTGCCCCTTTTCACTCTTTATGTGCATACATCACTCTGCATTTAATCATTAGTTATTAATCTCTGTCTCTCTCCCCCTCACCCCCAACTGGTCACAGCAGATGACTGCCCCTCCCTGAACCTGGTTCTGTTGAAGGTTTCCTCCTGTTAAAGGTTTTTCCTTCCCACTGCAGCCAAGTGCTTGCTCATAGAGGATTGTTTGACCGTTGGGGCTTTCCCTGTATTATTGTAGGGTCTTTATCTTATACTATAAAGCACCATGAGGTGACTGTTGTTGTGATTGGGTGCTATATAATAATAAAATAATGACCTGTCTCTTTTATCGTAGGAGATAAAGGCATCTATGACTAGTTCATTTGGATAAAATTGAGCTGATCTTGCTAAGTCTCTAAGCTGCATAAAACAAGACTGGACAGCTGAACTGACATGCTTATTTAAGCTAAAGTTGTTGTCAAAAGTGACACTAAAGTTTTAATAATAGTGGCCCAACTTTGTAGACAAAAAGCTTAGATGAGTTGTTGTGAGTGGGTTAGATGCATTGGGGCCAATAACAATTACTTCTTTCCAGCATTTAATATGTTTGATACACTGACTCACTTCATTTAGTTCCTAAATGTCATTAGAGTTAAAAGAGATTTATAGCTGTGTGTCATCTGCATAGGAAGGAAACCGAACAATATGCCTGTGGATGTCATGCCCCAGGGCATAATGAAAAATAGAGGGTTCTGAAGACAGACCTCTGAGGTACCCCACAGATAATCTTCATAGAAGATGGCTGTGACTTTCCAATATTAAAAAACCTATCTTGTAAGTAAGAATAAAACCAACTTAAAACTGAACCAGAAATATCATGTTGAAGATGATTTAAAGTTTTAACTCCATTCTCTTAGGGGAAAGTCCTGTTATTTCAGCACTGCCAGCTAGGGGTCGGTTGATTTGGGATTGCGAATAACTGGTATCACCAGATGGTATAAGAGGTTATGCACCTGTCAGGGTAGCACTATCCACCCTCCATAATGCAAAATGTGTGGGCCAAATTGAAAAAATTTAAAGGCACACAGGTGAGATAGAAACATCAGGAGCTTATTTCTCACTTTCAGGAATGAAGAGATATTTTACATGACATACAGTGATGAAGAATTTAACCTGTCGTAAGTAGTTAACATAAGTAGACGGATATCAGCTGAACACCAATAACATTTTGCTAACTTGTCTGGTCTGTTCATAGCTTTTTTTTTAGGTGGTGGCAGTGGTGCAGTGGGTAGGTGCTCACCTTGCAACCGGAGGGTCGCTGGCTCGATCCCTGTCTGAGTGCATGCTGTCATTGTGTCCCTGGGCAAGACACTTAACCCACATTGGCTAAGTGTGAATGTGTTTGGTGGTGGTCAGAGGGGCTGTAGGCATGAATTGGCAGCCACGCTTCTGTCAGACTGCCCCAGGGCAGCTGTGGCTACATTAGTAGCTTATCAGTGTGCTTATGGGTGTGAATGAATGGTGCTTGAAATTGTAAAGTGTCTTTGGATACCTTGAAATGCGCTATATAAGACTAAGGTATTGTTAATATTATTATTATTTTTTAAAATGGCTCACCTGTCTCTCCATCTTTGACCATGCCCTCCCCACCCACAGTTTACATAATTTCAAAGAGTGCAGAAGTGCAGAACTTGTGTGCACACGTCTCCAAATACATATGAAATTATAGTAAGGCAGATTTCATTTATTATGAATCTCGTAGTATTGATAATATAAATTTAATACACCAATGGACAAATGAGCTAAAGGTCGGCTTGAGTGATGACCATCACTTAGACTATCATTGGTCCAAGACATCACCTTCCATAAGCACAAAAAAGCTAAACTCTTATGTCAGTTTCACTTCTATATAGATATTATAGTTCCAGTATTCCACCACAGTTCCACTATATTTTGGTTTCCTGTGTGTCTCCAGCACCATTTCCCACCAACACTGATGAGTGTGACTAATAGTGGTGCTAACAGGACATGTATAGAAAAAGTTAAGTGACGTGCAAAGGCACATAGACATCAACAGCATGAACATGGAATTAGTCTTTGCCATTTAACCCCTCAGCATCTGTCAGGTTGTCAGGTTCTGGTCTACAGTTAGGGTTAAGTTTGGTCTTAGTCACATACTAAATAGGCAAATTTTGAGAAATCTTTTGGTTTTCAGGTCTTCTGGATCTTTGGATTAACCATAGATAAGTCAGCAGTGACCTGATGGATGTTAAGAGGTTAATTAGCATGTGGTTGGTGTTGCTTATACTAATTATGTGGTTGACATGTGGAACTGATTTAAGGCATGACAGTCTGAGAAAAGCACTAATGTTGAGAGATGGTCAACAGTGATTTGAAAGCAATTGCCTTGCTAGCTACGGCCATGGCTATACAGCTTACCTTCAGGTAAGGTAATAGAAAGTGTTTGATTAATGATCTGAGTTCAAGCCCACATAAATAAAGATCATGTATGAGTCTTCCTACAGTACAGATACTAATAATATTTCCAGTGAGGATCAATAATTGTTGACCAAGTCATGCAGTTTAAATATAAAACTTTGCTCAAGAAAAAAGTTGCTTTTGTTCTTTTGGAGGGTGGAGATTTTGTTGCAACATTTGAAACTGGCAGCACCTCCAAGCCTGTTATCTGATAATACAGAACAATAGAAGTCTTTCTTTCAAAGGCATACGGAAGGTCATGGAAACAGATTCAAGTCTTTGTTTGCCGCTGTATCTGATATTAGGTCTGTAATGCTGATACGGGTGGTTGTTCATCCTGGTAGAGTGTTTAACATTCAGATGACGTGTCACTATCAGCATCCTGGCTTCAAGCAGATTCATCCCTTCTTTTCAGCTTGTTTGAATCAAACTGTTTCTCTGATGTAATGTCATAGACACAGAGAACAGTGCAGATGAGCTTGCTGGTTATCTTTAAAGATTGCTGCTGTCTGCACAATTATGAAACACCTTTCATGTAAATTAAGTGTTGCATCATTAAACTTTTTTACTTATCTGTAACAGATTAAATGTACCTGTACACATTTATTCAGGTCAAAGTGGAGCCTGTGTAACAATGCCAATTCTTTAATGGTGTTTACAGTTTATAGTTGTGTCTACCTGTTGTCTTCATGTTCATTTGTATAGAATTTCACAAAAATTATTTAACTTACCTGACGTGGCTGTATAACTCTGGTTGGTTTTCGGGGACAGCTCCTTTATAAGGAGTGTTTGTGCGCGCACCCTCCCCCTTTTTCCTGTGGCATTCGGTGGGAGCGGTGAGTGAAAGTTTGGAAAGTCTAGTGATAGTAAATCCAACTGCAGTGGATAATAATGTCTGTGTATTTTGTTTGTATAGGGGCTTAAAGCGATCGTCACTAACTGGACTGATGTGTTATTACTGTCTTGTCAGTCAGCGAATAAATGGAGATTGTCTCTTAAACACGTCGGTGGTCCGGTCTTCATTACCCAACACAACGCAGAGAACACAAGAAGAAGCCACCGGTTACACCTGGAACATGTCAAATCAAACTTTTTTAACCCTCTGAGTGCCACGTTATCATAGGTGGTAACCTTAAACCTAACCCTATCCTATTTTCTATAACTGATGCGGCATATGTTAGTCTGCATACAGGTTTCCATTTGGACAGCACAGGGACAGCCCCCCCCCCAAAAAAGTGCTCTTGTGCAGTCCTCTAGCATCCCTTGTCACTGGACAAGGAGGATGTATGCATTGGTTGAGTGGTGATTGGTTGACAAGTGGGCTGGAACAGGGAATGGAGTGACAGTGGAGTTCATGGGGAATGGGAGATGCATGACAGACAGTGGCTGTAGTGGTTTCCCTTCAGCTCTTTGTATGTTATAACTTTTCTCTTTTCTGTGGCTGGCTGATGGATGAACATCAGCACATGCAAGAGTAGCCCACAGACTGGTTGTGTCATGTTTTTGACACTGCCACCCATCTGACAACAAACACTCTCTGCAGGTAGATGGGCTTTCCGTGACTGCCCACAGACTGTCTTCATACTACCCCTGCTCATGCATAAAATAAACCTTGGACTTCAGAGGGTTATAAATTTTTATACTAAGGTAATGGTTTCTTGGTTGCTTCAAGCTGTTTGCTGAAGTCTTTTCAGCAATTTATAAATAGCTCCGGCATTATACAGCATCGGGATCTACAAGAGTGACCAAGGCAATGAAGAAGGCAAAACAACAGTAACTTCACTAATCCTACTACAACCCCTGGCAAAAATGATGGAATCACCAGTCTCTGAGGATGTTCCTTCAGTTGTTTAATTTTGTAGAAAAAAAAGCAGATCACAGACATGACAAAAAACTAAAGGCATTTCAAAGGGCAACTTTCTGGCTTTAAGAAACACTAAAAGAAATCATGAAAAGTTAGATTTGTAGAACAAGCACAGGGAATAAATTATGGAATCACTCAATTCTGAGGAAAAAATTATGGAATCATGAACAAACAAAATAACACTCCAACACATCACTAGTACTTTGTTGCACCACCTCTGGCTTTTATAACTGCTTGCAGTCTCTGAGGCATTGACTTAATGAGTGACAAACAGGACTCTTCATCAGTCTGGCTCCAGCTTCCTCTGACTGCTGTTGCAGGTTGGAACCTTGTCATGGACCATTTTCTTTAACTTCCACCACAGATTTTCAATTGGATTGAGATCCGGACTGTTTGCAGGCCATGACATTGACCTTATGCTTCTTTCTTCAAGGAATGTTTTCACAGTTTTTGCTCTATGGCAAGATGCATTATCATCTTGAAAAATGATTTCATCATCCCCAAACATCCTTTCGATAGTTGGGATAAGAAAAGTGTCCAAAATGTAAACCTGTGCATTTATTGAAGTTGTAATGACAGCCATCTCCCCAGTGCCTTTACCTGACATGCAGCCCCATATCATCAGTGACTGTGGAAATTTACATGTTTCCTTCAGACAGTCGTCTGCATAAATCTCATTGGAACGGCACCAAACTAAAGTCCCAGCATCATCACCTCGCCCAATGCAGATTCATCACTGAATATGACTTTCATCCAGTCATCCACAGTCCACGCTTGCCTTTCCTTAGCCCACTGTAACCTTGTTCTTGTCTGTTTAGGTGTTAGTGATGGCTTCTTTTAGCTTTTCTGTATGTAAATCCCATTTCCTTTAGGCGGTTTCTTACAGTTCGGTCACAGACGTTGACTCCAGTTTCCTCCCATTTGTTCCTCGTTTGTTTTGTTGTACATTTTCTGTTTTCAGGACATATTGCTTTAAGTTTTCTGTCTTGACGCTTTGATGTCTTCCTTGGTCTGCCAGTATGCTGCCTTTAACCACCTTCCCATGTTGTTTGTACTTGGTCCAGGTTTTAGACACAGCTGACTGTGAACAACCAACATCTTGTGCAACACTGCGTGATGATTGACCCTCTTTAAGGAGTTTGATAATCCTCTCCTTTGTTTCAATTGACATCTCTGTTGTTGGAGCCATGATTCATGTCAGTCCACTTGTTGCAACAGCTCTCCAAGGTGTGATCACTCCTTTTTACCTGCATACTAACCAGCAGATTTAATCTGATGCAGGTGTTAGTGTTTGTAATGAGAATTTGCAGGGTGATTCCATAATTTTTTCCTCAGAATTGAGTGATTCCATAATTTATTCCTTGTGCTTGTTCTACAAATCTAACTGTTACTGGCTACCACAATTATTTTTCTTGATTTCTTTTAGTGTTTCTTAAAGCCAGAAAGTTGCCATTTGAAATGCCTTTAGTTTTTTGTCATGTCTGTGATCTGCTTTTTTTCTACAAAATTAAACAACTGAAGGAACATCCTCAGAGACTGGTGATTCCATCATTTTTGCCAGGGGTTGT